>JACXIV010000035.1:935308-1069186 GCA_014737475.1 Bombus confusus | reverse complement strand
ACGTACCGTTGTTGGCGTCGTCGCGACAGGACCAACAAACTTACGAAGACGAGTGGTTCGCTAGAATCGGACGCTGATCGCGTTCTACCAACGAAAGACGACCGACGAGCGACCGATCGAAATTTCTACACAAATTTGACCATGTTTAAAGGTTGTCGGATCGCTTGCTAACCTGCGACTTTTCATCAAATATGCGTACAATATTCTTCGTAAATATTTCTCGCTATCTATTTCTACTTTGTTTCATTTTTTCTAAGAAAAATTTCCAGTCTGTCCGGCCTATCGCGAGCGGCCAATAAATATACAAGCGTCGGTAGGTTTAGCGTTAACGCGTGCACGTCGCAAGAGTATACTCCAAAACCTCTCAAACGTGTTCCGCGATACTTTGCAACCGTCTAGATAGTTATAGTCCACATCGTCCGAACCTGAATATGCCTTTCGTTTTACGAACAATTTACAAACGAGCATCGTTCCGCTGTTTGGCGAGCGCTCGCCAAACCGGAGACGTAACTAACTCCGTCAAACGCGCATAGATCTGTTCCGTATCCCGGTACTCGCTGGCGAAGAGGCGAGCGTCCGATGGAAAATGGAATAACCCGGAGACGCGCGAGGCAAGAACGCGTCGACGTTCACGCGCCGATGGAAAACCGTGCTGATATTAGAAAGACAGACTTGGGGCGAATAGTACGTAGAACGAAGTAGGGTAATGGTAGTTGGCTGGGCGGAAGGAAGAGGAACTGGTCTCGGTAAGGAAGGCGCGGCGGCGAGAGGATGGAACCGGTGGTGAATGCGCGGAGACAACGCGGGACGAGATGGGGCGCGAAACAAGGAGCGCGAGCGGTCGCGAGGATTATCGTCGACATAAAGGGTGTGCCCTTTTGCGAGCTTCGTGGCAGTCATGCGACGCATTCATCTTTCCCGAAGGTTAAACGCCCGCGCGCCGCGTTCTTGTCCAGACGGGGGACAGAGAGCGAAGCGAAGAAAGGAACGAAGGAAAGGAAAAAAAAAAAAATTTCACGGCGAGCGGCAGGAAGCAGCGCAGGGAGGAGGGTGATTGTGTTGCGTGGCAGGGGGTGGGTTGGGGTAGAGCCGGGCTGGAAGGATAAAAAGGAAATAGATAGACGGTGATGGTGGAACGGAGACGACGCGACGGCGGTTCGTAGAAACCGTTCGAGTTCCGGTGCTTGGTCGAGCTGTAAGCTACAACGAGTTTTGTATCGACCTACGTCGACGAGATGGAGTGGTTGGTTGGTTCGTGGGACACTGAGAAAAAGAGTAGCGGAAGTAAAGCCTCGACTCAATTAGCTACATCCAGCTTAATGAAAGCGGCCACAGCGATCCAATAAAATTCTAATAAAGTCGCGCTTGCTGCCGCGTTACGACGCTAAAACGAGACAGAGAAATAGAATAGGGCGAGGAAGGGTGGCGGCAGTGCGCGGGGCTACGCGTTCGCCAGTCGCGTAGAAGCGGAGAAAGAAAGAGCGAGGCGGAGCAAGTGGTAGGAAGGAACGTTACGTTGTAAAAGAGAAACGAAAAAAAGACACGTACAGAGAGCGAGAGTGAGCGAGAGAGAGAGAGAGAGAGGGAGGGAGGGAGAGAGACTGGCGGAGCATTCGACAAACGGCAACGTCAATAGACGCGGATTCGTATCGCCCGAACAATGTGCATTGCCAGTGGACAAGGGTTGAACGCGGCAACGGCTGTATAAAACCAGAGAATACCGAACCGCGCCACTCTTGCCTGTAGAAGGGAAAAATTAGGCTTTAATACGCCACGAAACTTTCTTAATTGCATTTCCGGATATCGAAGCTCCGCTGGCTCGCGACCAGACGCGATTCCAAGCGAAAGCGAAGCACCGACAATACGTAGGTACGTAGCTCGAACACGATCGATCGAGCCGCGTGTATCCGCGTACCTTTAACGCTGTTTAACTGGAATTCGAAAGTATTTAACTTCAGCCGCAACCTATATTTATTACGTTGCGTTTATGCCGAGGTGCGCTCATTTATTCGCGAAGGTGTTTCGACGCTCACCGTTGGAAAACTTTGGCGAACGTATTCTGGGCGCGTTACGCGGAGCTTTTTGAAATTTCGTTAGCGAGGCAGATGGTTTCCAAGCAAATCGCGAAGCTAAGAATCCGAGGCAGCAGTTGCGAAACGTTCGTCGACGGAAAGTCGCTGGGTACACGGCTTGAAACGAGATTGAGATCGAAAGGGGCGGCGAAACGCAGCGAAGCACGAACAGCGAAATTTACAAATACCGGCGCATTTACGATTTGTCACAGCGTTGCGCGCGAAATTATGCGATGGTGCAATTACGCAGAGAGAATCGGCGAAACGAAGTAACGGCGTAAGAGGCCGACGCGTCTGCTCGGAAAGCTGAACGAAAGAAAAGCATCGGAATTCGATGAAAACGAACGTAGCAAGAAGATTCCGCAGCAGCTCGGACGCAATACCATCGCGAGGAAATACGCAAGCGATTTTTCCTCGGCGAAATGAAAGGCCGGAAATGGAGCTCCGGTCCAGCTTGCGATTCGACTATCGCGAAGTAATATCGCGCACTCGAATCAACGTAGAAGCTTTGGCAGATGGTTGTTCGCAGTAACCCAAATACACGTTTCGAATCCATCCATTCGTTCTCGTCTCATCATCGCCGTAGGCCTGTCGGTCATTCTCAGCGACACAGTTGCGTGCATATCCAGCGGCGCGCAGTTGCAACAGTAATTGAAAACTGCCAGTGTCTTTGCTGTGAAGTTTTCGCTCGAAGGCGGAAGAAAAAAAGAGCCCGAATGGGTCAGCCAGAGAAAAGCAACTACGCAAATGAGAACGAGGGATCGAGCCATCCGCGTTTGAAAGTTAGGGGACGCGGTCCTTCGGTGTCGGCGTCCATGTACACCGTCTTTCATAAGCGTAGCATGTCCGCATAAAATCGCGATATTCCGGATTTATTGCTGCCGCCGAATTGCCAGTTCGTCGTCCGCTTCGTTTCGTACCGTTTTTATGCCTCTTATTGCTATTCGAGAAAATCTCTGCTCTTCTCGACGACTCATCGCGATGCGCCTGTGGTATCGTTTCGAATCGGTCGAATATATCGAAGCGTTTCGGAGATTCTAACGAAGAATCGAACGAATCAGAACGTTTCTCCCTCTGTTGCGCTCGTACCATTTTTATACCTCTTATTACTATTCGAGAAAATTTCCGCTCTTCTCGACGACTCAACGCGATGCGCTTGTGTATCGTTTCGAATCAGGGAATAAATCGAAGCGTTTCGGCGATTCTAACGAAGAATCAAACGAATCAGAACGTTTCTCCCTCTGTTACGTTTCGTAGGTTTTTATACCTCTTATTGGTCTTCGAGAAAATCTCTGCTCTTCTCGACGACTCATCGCGATGCGCCTGTGGTATCGTTTCGAATCGGTCGAATATATCGAAGCGTTTCGGAGATTCTAACGAAGAATCGAACGAATCAGAACGTTTCTGCCTCTGTTACGTTTCGTAGGTTTTTATACCTCTTATTGGTCTTCGAGAAAATCTCTGCTCTTCTCGACGACTCATCGCGATGCGCCTGTGGTATCGTTTCGAATCGGTCGAATATATCGAAGCGTTTCGGAGATTCTAACGAAGAATCAAACGAATCAGAACGTTTCTCCCTCTGTTGCGTTTCGTACTATTTTTATACTTCTTATTACTATTCGAGAAAATTTCTGCTCTTCTCGACGACTCATACTCATCGCGATGCGCTTGTGGTATAGTTTCGAATCAGGGAATAAATCGAAGCGTTTCGGAGATTCCAACGAAGAATCAAACGAATCAGAACGTTTCTCTCTCTGTTGCGCTCGTACCATTTTTATACCTCTTATTGGTCTTCGAGAAAATTTCTGCTCTTCTCGACGACTCATCGCGATGCGCCTGTGGTATCGTTTCGAATCAGGGAATAAATCGAAGCGTTTCGGACATTCCAACGAAGAATCGAACGAGTCAGAACGTTTCTGCCTCCGTTGCGTGTTAACGTTTCCTGAAGCTTCTCTCGTCTCGTACTTGTTTCGTAGTGGAAACATATACAGTCGTAAATTCACGATGAAGATACATCGCGTCAGAAATAGGCAGGCGCTGGAGTTTTGAACGGCGGTGTAGTTGCCGGCAGCGACAAGAACGTCTAGAGCAAACTAGAGGTAAATAGGAAAAACGGAGGAGAAAAGAACGCGAGAGACGCCTGGATGCAGGCGGAAAAGGAGGGAGGAGCGCGAGGAATCGTGCGAGGAACGTGGAGATACGAGTGTAAAGCGAGTCGAAATCGCGATGAGAAGAAGCAACAAGAAACCGAGGACGAGAGAACGAGGAAAAGGGGTCTGTGATTCTCCTGACTACGGCGGACAATGGACGCAACCATCGTTGGAATATGCTCCACTTTCTCTCTGTGCTGCCATACTTGCTCTCGCTTCGTCTCTTGGCAAAGCTCGTCATCCGTCATCGATGTCTATATCGAAACGCGTCTTTGTTTCTGTCGCAAGAATCTGCAGACACCGCGATATATAATTGTCAGAGCACGGTACGTAGCTGTATCGTCCGAAACACGTTGAACGATTCGAAATATCCAACGGTTATTCCTCTATCTTTTAAATGAAATCGGATCGTGGTAACTCGACCGAGTTTTTTTTTTACTTGTAACCGACACGCCTTTCTTCCGTTCGCGGAAAAGAAATCTTCGCACGTTATCGTCTTACGTCGTAAAGAGCGTCGCGATTGGACAATCCAACTTCGCACAAAAAGAGGTCGCTGCATCCACGGGGAATAAAACCACCTCGATATTCTTTCGCGCGTTTTCCTTTGTCGCGGCAACGCGCAAGAGAGAGACCATCGCCTCTGCATAGACATCGTTGCCTGTTTTCTTTCGTCCGGCTTGCGATCTGCGAACGCGACTCGAATCGAATCGCCAACGACCGTCACGTATCCTCTTACGCTTCGCGTAACCAAGTTGCTGCTTTGAAAAGATTACGTCTCTACGGACGTCGAGTATAATCGTAAGAAGAAGTCCCACTTTTCGCGATCGCCGTGCGAGGTCATCGAGTTCCTTCTTTCGATTCTCCGTTGGCTCTAGCCGAGGAAAATAGTAACGTCGTCCGATAGGTTTCTGTCGTTTTCTAAGGAAATAATGGACGCGCAACGTTCGTCGTTTTGTATTATTTTATCGGATTACGCGTGATCCATTTTCTTCTATCGAGATAAAGATCGCGACGTTCGACAGGTTAGGTTTCGTGTTTGTATAAAGATGCATCGCTGCGAAGGACGTGTCTGTGTAAAAGAAAGACACTTCTCCGACAACCTAATGCTTCTAACGTTTTAAGAAAACGTCCAGACATCGATCAAGGATCAACCGAATCTACGTTCTCTGTTCCCGCGGTAGAACGTGCGGAGATCGAACGATATGGAAAATGTTTGGTGCACGAAGTAGAGAAACGAATCGAAGCGCAGCGTGACGTCTGGAGACAAAAAAAAAGCGAGCTGGTCGCTGAATCGAGATAAAGTATACCGAGTGTACTTTATAAGTAACTTATAAGTAAGTAAGTAAGTTTATGAGTAAGTATACTTTATATATACTTATATATACATGGTGGTAGGTAACTGGTGGTACAAGCGGAAAGGGGGCGATTCTACGCGAAAAAAGAAGTCGAAAATAAGAATAAAAAATAGAATAAAAATTCGGATAGTAAGTTAATAGGTAGGAAAACACTTCGGTCGCATTGGAAGCGTTTATCAACATAGCTTCGATCGAGACGACGATCTACAGTGAGATGAGTTATAACGAGACGCGATAAAGCGCATGCGTACCGAGCGAAAATTCAAAGTCGATTTTCTCCAGAACAAAGCCTCGAACGACAAATTGTTATTCTACATTTTCGACTTCTTTTTTCCCGTAGAATCACCCCCTTTCCGCTTGTAGTACCACCAGTTACCAACCATCCTGTATATACTTGTACTTTGGCGGTAAAGTGACAGATGGATCAACGATTTCGCATGGAAATGGAACAGCGACGAGAGGCGGCGAGTCGCGTGCGTGTGCAAGTGCAAGCTAGTGAAGAGACAGGGAACGTACCGGAATGGGAGTGAACGAAGCGGCGCTGAGGCGCTTTGTGCACGTAGAATAGCGTTGGCCAGTGGGATATACGGTACATTTTGAACTGGTCTCCCGAGACCGTATTCGTATACCTATAATACGCATTCGCAGAGTCAAACGTTCTCTTCTCCAGGCGGTTCCTCTCTATGCCAGCCTACTCTGAATCCGAACAGCCCTCGCTTCGCGTATACCGTCGCAATTGTCGCTTTAACAGATTCCCAGCTACGTACTAGGAACGCCCGAGCGTCGCTTTGGCCAGCGAACGCGTGTCTCGTTCGTTCGTTCGTTCGCTTGCTATTTTCCGTATTTAACGTGGTTTCGCTTAACGCCACTTAGTAGGAAAGATACGCGTGATTTGCGGCTATCGCCACGCGAATGACAAAGTTTCCCCATGCGAGGATAACGTTGGTAAGAACGAAGAGGAAAGCGACGAGATACCGACCTGGACAAATACAGTCGTAACTCTCGCGATTCAAAATATTCAAATACATAATCGAAGCGAAGATCGGCGAGCGTACGAATATTTGTCGGGTTTGCGTGCAGCCGCGTTAATAAGATGTTGAAGTGGTTAACACTTCTAAGTAAACTCCTACATCTGTACCGACTAATTTTCTCACCCGCTAAAGCCATCGACAGGCCATAGGCAAAAGACAACCACGTGGCAACCATAAGCCAAGAGACAGGCAACGATGGCTTCCGTGTTCAGTTCCTAGGTAGTAACACTGCTAGTGTCACGTAATTTTCGCGACTCTCTCTCTCACTCACTCACTCACTCACTCACTCACTCACTCACTCACTCACTCACTCACTCACTCACTCACTCACTCACTCACTCACTCACTCACTCACTCACTCACTCACTCACTCACTCACTCACTCACTCACTCACTCACTCACTCACACACACACACACACACACACACACACACACACACACACAAAAGAGTAAAAGAAAATAACACTACTCCAATCTCCAGCAATCGTTATTCCTTCAATTTATTTATGGTTTTAATTTATAACCGATACAATTAGTTTATCGAAGGATGATACAGCACTATGTAACTCCTGGCAACTCGACTCTCCATTAACGACTGAACTCTATATCCCCTATACGTGCCCTTTTTGTCTTCTGGTATCACCGCCACGTCCGTGTTTCGTAACCGTCTCCTATCGCGGTATTTTTGATAACTGTCTTATTGAAAGACCGACGATATAGATCAATGGGCTTTAGACTTTCGCGCAACAATGTATATAATTCGTCGGGTATTTCTAGATAATCTTTCATTATATTTTACTTTGAGATAAAGTTGGGACGGAGATCATATAATTCAGCCGTTATGATGATATCACACTAGCGTGCGGATCTGCACCAGCTCAAACCGTATTCACATTATACCAACGTTTCTTTGTTAAATATAGTTTACTATCTGACAATTTATCCACGCGCTTCTCTCTCTATCTATATAACCCATAACCACGACATAAGAGCGTACGTAGCTGCGTTCCGATTGCAAATCTGCGTTCGTAAAAGTGATCGGAGTTACGAGAAGCAGAGTCGTTTCGGCGATTCGAGTCGATAAACGGAAGAACAAAGTGCAGCGGAGAATAAAGAGAAAGCGAGCTTGAAAGACGGAAGCGCTAAGAAGCAGAGAACAGAGGACATCGGAAAATTAAACTCGATCGTTACCAAACGGGACAACTATTTTCCTGATAATTGCGATCGGACGATGCTCGACGTACCTGCTAACTTTGAAAGCAGATCTGCGGAAAATGAAGAGGCACGGAAACGAAAAGCGACAAAAAGCGCTCGATAGCTCGTATCCTAAGTTGACATTAGGGGTGACATACGCGTGCAATGAAAAAGGGATGCACCTTTTAATCGGCTGTGCGCGAATTGCCCTGCGAACGTCGCTTGGTCCGCTAACGCGTCGACAGGCTATTCGTTTAATTCAAACCAGATCCCGTATTCCCTGTGTCCTCTGTTCGGCCAGTTTGACCCCTTGTTTTTCCCTCTTTGCCCATTCACCGAAATCACCGAACCGCTTCACAACGTCATGCAGCTCACCGCGGTTGCGTCCCACCGCTGCGAAACGCATAAACCGCGAAACTCCGCTCGGTCTCGCGTATTTTATTCGATACGCGCTCGTTCCACGCGTTTCGTTGCAAAGATCGAGAGTCGTGACGTCACAACATGGCCGTTTTCTATCGAAACAATTGTACCAAGGAAAGTCTCGCTCTTCTCTTTCTGTATTTGTCTAACGAATATAAAAAAGCTACCGCGGAAAAAGTGACGCAAGAAGCCAGTTTCTTTTCTTCTTTCCTTCTCTGTCCTGAAATGGCAGATAGGACGCCTTGACCAAGATGGATCGGAAGAAACGATTCTGAGATGAACCGCGCTGCGGCGTACACGTCGGCGTACTTCAGCAACTTCGTTTTCCTTTTAACCTTATTCTTCCAATTATACCGGCCAGATCAAAGGCTAATACGTTTCAGCGTCGATCGAAAAGCCAAAAGCACGATAATTCGCGAGATTCGACTATCGGTCGTATCGCAGCGCGATCGATAGCGCAATCGCGTCCTGTTGTTAGCCGGTAAAGAATTATCGGATAAATCTCGGAAGAAAAAGAGGAAGAGAGAGGGAGAGAGAGAGACAAAAGAGAGAGGAAGAGCAAATATTTGTCGACTATTCCGCGCTTTGAATTTATTTTAATTATACCAATTGCGTTTACCATTGTAACGATCAATCTGCAATCGCGATGAATATTTTACACGCACGACCGATCATCGGTTGCGTTATTGCGAGCGAAAAGCGAGCTCGGTAGGCGCGGTTGGACACAGAGGGAGGAACAAACGGCGTGAAACGGATCGAAAATTTGGATTAATTTCACGCCACGCGTCAAACATATCGAACACGATCTCGCGTGCGAGAAGGGTAGAGAGCGACGTGTGGTTTCTTGCTTGCTTTTAAACCGTTTCAAACAGCGATGCTATCTTTTGGTTTTTCTTGGTCGGTCTCCGCACAGCCACGAACC
The DNA here is from genome assembly GCA_014737475.1 of Bombus confusus. Taxonomy (NCBI): domain Eukaryota; kingdom Metazoa; phylum Arthropoda; class Insecta; order Hymenoptera; family Apidae; genus Bombus; species Bombus confusus. The sequence goes on along the minus strand of JACXIV010000035.1, from coordinate 1,060,040 downwards.
TCTCTCTATGAATGCATCACATTCAACGCGCCAACGGACAGTCAGAGTAGAGCCGCAGCCGAAGTTCTCGCGAGTATAGCCAGCCTCTCGTCTATACCTTACAATCAGACGCCTATCTTCGATCTCGCAACTACCAGGCAGCGCCAAGCAGAATAAATTACACCGTCGCGTCGTCTTTTAATCGCTTCACTCGGTTAAGCAATCGAAAATACAGTTTTACTTTCTTTAGCCTCGAAGAAGCTTTGTTTTTGTCCCTTCTACACCGACACGATCCATGACCTGGTCCATGGGCACATACGCTGCGACTGTACCGTACGCCCAATCAGCGGACAGCGTTTAAGAAAGTTTACGCGTTTCTAACGGCGAAACGTATTAATATTAGGTTGCGCGGAAAGTTTCTTTTATAATTTATTGCAATATACAGGGTGGTTGGTAACCGGTGGTACAAGCGGAAAGGGGGCGATTCTACGCGAAAGAAGAAGTGGAAAATGTAGAATAACAATTTGTCGTTCGAGGCTTTGTTCTGGAGAAAATCGACTTTGAATTTTCGCTCGGTACGCGTGCGCTTTATCGCGTCTCGTTATAACTCATCTCACTGTAGATCGTTGTCTCGATCGAAGCTATGTTGATAAACGCTTCCAATGCGACCGAAGCGTTTTCCTACCTATTAACTTACTATCCGACTTTTTTATTCTATTTTTTTTATTCTATATTTCCGGCTTCTTTTTTCGCGTAGAGTCACCACCTTTCCGCTTGTACCACCGCTTACCAACCAGCCTGTATATTATAATAAATTTTTTAATTTATTATATCGTTTTATAAGGAAACGACGGATGCACGACATTTTTTTCTTTCGTATTATTTTCTCGAATTACGTGTGATCGTAATAATACAAAGGGAAGAAAGTGGATCATAGGTGATTCGGTAAAATAATAGAAAACGACAAATGTCGCGCGTCTATAGTTTCCTTATAAAACGAAAGAAACTTTCTGCACAACCTAACACATAATTGGGAAGCGTTTTGGAGAGGCAAGGGTCTCGGCTGCTTTTCAACACCGAACGACGTCCGGTCAAAATTGTTCCTTTCTGCCTGTGTCCAGAATACGGGTGTGCTAATCTTTAACGACTACCGCTTGATCTTCGCAGATACGACAATCGTTAAGTTAGGAGGACGAGACTCGGACTTAAAATCATATACCGATAAGAGACGATAAAAGATGAGAAACGGAAGATAAACGTGCCAATAATTTCTGCAGTCGGAGATTCAAATTGCCTGGAGGAAAGGCGTACGGCGCGCTGGATGCAGCTTCATTAACCAGGGTTCCTTCTTATGGGCTTTCATTTACAACCTACGCTCACTTTGCTATATTCTTTCCACCTGCTGCAAACCCCAACCTAGTTTCTTTGCCTACGGTTCCTCCAACAGCGCTTCTGCATCGTCGTTTCGCGTTCCGCGAGCTCGTAGCCGACTATCCACTCTATTCGCCTGCCCAAAATTATCTCTCCTTGCTTAACACGTTGAATGCTAGTTTTTTCCCGACAATATGCGCACATGGTAACGTACCTTCCTTCGTACGTCTTATACCGCATTGAATTCGACAGACGATTCCGGTAACGATGGCAATAACGAACAATTTACAACAATTATCGTTTCTTCTGATCGTGGCGCGTTGATTATAGGTGGCACTCATGGTATTACCGCAAAGTTGAGTGCCGGTCACCGGTGACCCCCGATGATTCAAGGTGTTAAAATTCGCGCGAATGAATATACCGCGTGAAATACTTCGGGCGTTGGTAATTTGCACATTTTTTTGCATAGCTGCGGCGTGTTTTAAATGGAGTAAGAAGAACGCGAAGGGCATCGAAGGTCGTTCGACCTCTGACGAAGATACGTGTACAGCCGCAGTGCTGGACCAACGTCGGATCGCATCTTGCCTGATACTGAAAGCTCGATGCATACTTTGCAAATCGCTGTGGGCGCGATGCCGAAACACGTGGAAACTCGCGGTGCGGAACGTTAACGCGATTACAAAGCGATTTGCAAACTATGTACGTAAATTATGCTCTCGAGGCAGGCGTCCAAGTACTTGCCAAGTTTCGAGCAGCGACGCGTACTCGAAACGTCGCGTACACCGTCCCGTGATCCGATTAGTCCACCTCTTCATATTCCTCGGCGTGTTTCTTCTTTCCGCGTACACCTGTTCCCTGGTTGCCATTAAGCCGGCATTTCCTAATATCTCTGACGGGTTTCAACGATGCTTCAACGGCGCATCTCGAGAAAGAAAGAGGATTCGTTCATTACGTTGATTCACCTGACGCGTTGAACTAGGTCGTCCAGCCGATTAACCTTGCGAGTTGTACAACTCGTCCAACGCACGACCATACGCTTCCAGCAGCGTTTGGTACAAACGAAGAAGAACACAGAGTGCGAGCTAGAGGATTCTCGCTCGTGTTCCTTAGCGTAAACGGTGATCGAGCAATCGCGACGTTCGAAGAAGCTCCTTTTCCGGCACCTGCCAGGCGTTTTCGCGGCTTTTCCATTTTTAAGACTTCCACGACTTTCCAAAGAATAGTCGCTTGTTCAAGTGGTTAACGCTTCTAAGAAAACTCTACATCTGTACTGACTAATTTTCTGACTCACCAAAGCCATCGACAGGCCATAGACAATCCAGCTATGGGGAACAGCAAGTAACTCCAACGACTACAAGCCAAAACACTAAGAACACTCCTAGACGCACCTTGGTACGTTACCAACGAAACGATACATCGCGATCTCAAGATACCTACGGTCAAAGAAGAAATATCCACTTATAGCAATAGACACAGCGAAAGAGTTAACAACCACCAAAACCCTCTAGTCACTCGATTACTTGACACGACGGACCAGATCCGCAGGCTAAAAAGCACTACCCCCTAGATTCAAGCACCAGATTCAATTGAATCAATCATCCATTAAACGCTTAAAACACACGACATTGCAAACACCAGCCTAATTACTAAAAATTCCGTAAAGAATTGATTGTAGTTATAAATAAATAAATTAAAAGAAAAGGCCATAGACAAAAGACAACCACATGGCAACCATAGACGAGAGACAGGGGACGATGGCTTGGGAGTTTTTCAGTTACTAGGTAACGCTGCTAGCGTGCGGATCTGGGCCAGCTCAAACTGTATTCGTATTTATACAAACGTTTCTTTGTTAAATATAGTTTACTATCTGACAATTTATCCACGCGATCTTCCGTCTATATAACTCATAACCTCAACATCGCTCGCACCTGAATGTTACCAAAGCGGCCGAGCAAAGAGCGCGTGCGCGATTGGTCTAAACGCGCTCTCTTCGCGCGACAATTCGATCCAATCGAAAACGATCCGCGTCAAATTTGCCGATTCTATAGGCGCGTAACGTGATAGAAACGACGCTGTAAAAAATGATCCGACGAATCGGTCGCGGCAAATGGCGAACGGCTTGGAGATGAAAAATCGGCAACTAGGAAGAAGGAAGAAGGAACAGAGGACGCAGAACGATGGGACAGAGTAAGAAAGATCGTCGATGCGCGAGATATAATCGAGGTGTGAAAATGGCTCGGGGAATAGCTTTCTGCCGGTTCTCTTGTTCGCTCGCGCGTTCTCTAGTTCCGTGGGAATATACGCGATAATGGAAGGCAGAGACGGTGGACGAAATTAATTTGGCGGGATTGGACGCTGCCACGCGGGGGAAGTAAAGGAGAAAACGCGTGCAAATGTAGCGCGGGTGGCGCGACGATTATACACTTGTGCATTCGTTAAGCCCACTTTATTTAATGATTTCGTGTTCGAATATAGTTACTGAATAACCGCTTACTCGTGATTCTCCACGCTCGTAATAAAGACGATAAATGCATCTGCGCGCGCAAACGGTCGTATTCTCTCTGTTATCTCGTTCGCTCTTTCGTTACCGATTCGACGTCTCGTTTTAGCAATCGAATCGACCTATTTCTCGCCGTGGATCGTTCGATTCTTCGTTAAAAGGGAAAACAAAAGAGAGAGAAAGGCAGAGGCGCTTAAAAGGAAGAAAAAAGAGGATCTATCGCCGCAAGGTAGTTCGTCGGTTTTATTATTAATTACAGCACGATGCACGCGGTACGACGAGAACGTAACGAGACTAGTAAAACAAGAAAAAATATAAACCGAAGATCGCAGAAGAGAAGCCCGATAAATACATTTTTATGGATCTTCTGGTTTCTACGTCGCTTTACGATTAAACGGGACAACTTTCGACGTGACGTGATTGAAAAGGAAGACGACCCGTTCGGCCGTGATTACGCAGAGAGCGACAAGCGGCAGAAAATAAAACAGACTGGTAAATTTATAGGAAATAGGCGATACAAGCGAGAGACAGAATCGGCAAACCGAGCGATCGCACAGCCAATACCGCTGCTGCAGATGCCAACTTTGCCGCCTGTCGTTTACCCCCTCCACGCTCTTTGTATAATCACAGCTTTACATTCAATGATACGAGTAGTCTTTTAAAAATAGCTCGTAACGTCGTTGGTAGCGAGCGAGACGCGTACAGATGCGGCTTTGTATATGCTTGTTGCACCTGTTTGATTCTAGGTTAGCGAAACACCACGGATTTCTAGGGAATTTTCGCTAGAGGATTTTAACTTCCTTATAGAACTTCACGCGTTAAGTGTAAAAAAAATGCGCCACGGTACGCCATATCGGGTCCGGCTGCGATTCCACGCGATTGAACCGACCATCGAGTTGTTTTCCCTTTTGCATTTTTCATTCTTCATTTTCGTCCGTTTCGTTGCTAAACGCATCACTTCTACCTGAATCGTCGGAGGAACGGGCGAACAAGCGAACGAACGAGCGGACCGGTGAACGAAGAACGATCGTTAGACCGATTCCGAGTCGAATAGAGCCGATTCACGGAAATACATCCGAAGTCCTCTCTTCTTTTTTTCTCCTCCATTCTTCGCCTCTCACCTATTTCTTCCTTTTCTTTTTCTTTTTTTTTTTTTTACGCCAACGATTTTTTGCGCTGCTTGACACGCATTATTATCGCTACTAAACGAGTTTTAGCGCGCTAACGAGCTCCAACCACGACGAATCCACTTTCGATAAACACCGAACGCGGTTGCTCGCAAGATCGATATCCGGTTAATGATGTCTCTCGTCGAACGATCGAGAAAAGTAATTAATCGTTCGTAGGATCGGATCGGAGCGAGTCGCGACGAGCAGTTCGACGTTTGCCTCGTCTTACAGTGTAAAAACGAATAAACGAGTAGTCTCGTTCGGACTTCTTCCCACTGTTAGACTCAAAATTGGACTACTCGCTGAACTATCGTAGATCTTTAGACTCAAAACAATTGGTTACGTATACTGTCCGTTCTATGGTCGGGTGTTCCCGCTCGGAGAAACAAAGCTCGATTTCAATTGGAGACGAGATCAACCTCTGCCACGGTGGTCGTCGATGATCCACGTTTCCGCTAAATTCCTTGGTAATCGATAAGTATCCATCTGTAAGATTAGGTCGTGCGGAAAGTTTCTTTCGTTTTATAAGGAAACAAAGAACACCCGACATTTGTTCTTTCGTATTATTTTCTCGAATTACGTACGATAATAATAGTAAAAACGAACGAAAATGGATCGTACGTGATTCGGTAAAATAATAGAAAGGGAAAAATGTCGTGCGTCTATTGTTTCCTTATCAAACGAAAGAAACTTCCCGGACAACCTAATATAAAGCAAAGCACTAACCGTAATACATCATAATATTCTGTATTGTATAAATTTATTATATAATATAACTTTATAAATTTTCTAGAGCTGTGAACATATAAATGTTTTGTAGGTACACGCATAACTTTTGCTTATTTTTTCAGAATTAACATTCGCAACATGTTAGAATCTTTAAAATTCTGGGTATTTAGCAGTATTTATTTATCTATTAGGTTGTCCGCGAAGTTTCTTTCGTTTTGTAAGGAAGCGACGGATGCGCGACATTCTTTGTTTCATATCATTTTCTCGAATTACGTATGATAATAATAGTAGANAACGAAAGAAAATGGATCGTACGTGATTCGGTAAAATCATAGAAAACGAAAAATGTCTATTGTTTCCTTAGAAAACGAAAGAAACTTCCCGGACAACCTAATATAAAGCAAAGCAATAACCGTAATATATCATAATATTCTGTATCGTGTATAAATTTTCTAGAGCTGTGAACATATAAATGTTGCGTAGGTACACGCACAGACTTTTGCTTATTTTTTCAAAATTAACATTCGCAACATGTTAGAATCTTTAAAATTCTGGGTATTTAGCAGTACTTATTTATCTATTAGGTTGTCCGGGAAGTTTCTTTCGTTTCGTAAGGAAGCGACGGATGCGGGACATTCTTTGTTTCATATCATTTTCTCGAATTACGTATGATAATAATAGTAGAAACGAAAGAAAATGGACCATGCGTGATTCGGTAAAATAATAGAAAGCGAAAAATGTCTATTGTTTTCTTATAAAACGAAAGAAACTTTCCGGTCAACCTAATATACACGTGAAAAAGACAAAAGTTTCCATAGTTTTAGAAAACAGAATATACAACAGAATCCAATATAATAGAATACATAAGAAAAGAGGTAGTTATGTAAGAAAAGAGAGATAGACAAGGAAAAGAGATTAGATAATATAAGAGAAGAGGCAATAAGGTGATAACGCCATAAGGTTGATAGAATGTAATATGTAAACGGGATGTAAAACCGAAAGCTCGTGCAAAGCCGAAAACCACGGACTAAGTAATAATAAATAAATAAATAAATAATACGTGAAAAAGAAGGACGAAAAGAAGTCTCGGCTTGTCCGAAAGAAATTTTCGGAAACGTCTAAACAGCGACGTTCTAAACGAAAGTAACCGCTGGAAAGAAAAGTTGGATTGCAGCGTGAAAATTTGAGAACCGCAGCGAGGTTAAAAGACACCCCCTGTTGTCTCGCAGAGCCGTCAATCTGTCCCCCCAAAAATCATGGACGTTCGACACCCGAGGTGCAGCCCCAAAAATATCCGGTTGCAGTCTGTTGTAAACTACATATGTACAAATATGCTGCCGCACCGACGACTGACAAAGAGCGAGGCGAAAGGGAAAGGCAAAGGGAAAGGGAAGCACGGAGAAGGGACGTGGCAATGTTGGTAGAGTCGATAACGCATTGTGAGAGGATGACGAGGAGGAAGCTGACGGTAGGTGTCAACGATGCAAACATTAGCATACGGTGGATATTGCGCGCGCATTAAGCTTCGGAAATTGGAAAACACGAGGATGAGTTGGAAAAGTACCTACACTCGGTTCCATAGGATGAAATCCGAGATGCGGCGGAGTAACCACGACCCCGGGGTAAACGTAGGTTTATACACATATCCCTGGACATACGATACACTCTTTCGGCCGAAAAGTTTCCCTACTATTTCCCTAGTGTTGATATCGGCCGACTCTCCACGCTCTTCGCTCTCTTGGTTTTGCCAGCTGCACGCATCCCATATTTCGGACAGAGTCCACGTAATTCGAGAAGCAGAACGAAAATCCTTCGACGCTGCGCCGTCCTTTCGTCGATGCGGAGTCTCGGTACGCGTTCAGTTAAGTATGTATTAGGTTGTTCGGAAAGTTTCTTTCGTTTTGTAAGGAAACAATGGGCGCACGACGTTTGTCGTTTTCTATTATTTTATTCAATCGCGTATGATCCATTTCCTTCCGTTTCTATTATTACGATCGTACGTAATACGAGAAAATAATAGGAAAGAAAAAATGTCGTGTTTGTTTCCTTATAAAACGAAAGAAACTTTCCGAACGACCTAATACCTACGTATGTCTACAGGGTGACCTGTAACTAATGACAAAAGCGAGAACGCTACGATCGTAAAGAAGCACGTTGAGAAGGTAAAGTAGAATTCTCCTGCACCGGTTGGATTTCGTTAAAAAGAAAGAGTTAACTGCGAATACATACGGGACTACATTCGCGATTTATGCTCGCACCACGTTCTCCGTGTCACGAGTATGGATCTTACAGGTTCAATTCTATTACGTACTAGCTTATGTACTTACTTACAAACTTTCAAAGATATTTTCTTATATCTGCCTTCTTATTTCAAGCGTTTCCTATTAAAAATATTCGCGTGTTATCAGCCTATGTAAATCTTTCAAGCATCACATTTCCGGAGGAAATGGTGAAACATTAAATACCTAGAAGCATAACGATACCGACTCGGACGATCGGCAGATCTTTTAATCGTAACAGATGTAAATTTTCTCTCGTAAATTCTGTCTTTAATTAATAAGTCGAGGGAAAGAGATGTTATTAAATACTTCGCGTGAGCGAATGTTAACTAACGTTGAACTAACACCTCTACCGTGTTTGCGTATTGTATACCGGAGAACGTGCAACGAAACCGGAAATTTCGCAAGGGTATAATCACTGCAGAAATTATACAGAAGGTTTCACGTTCTGCCGAACAGATGCTTAATTCTTCTCTTCGCATTAAATATCTATGGAATTAAATTTCCCTCGTCGCAGGTCGTAGCTTATGCATCCTCTTTCATAATTTCCCCTAAACCTAACCTCAATTTTACGAATAGGATAATCGCATCATCTCATTTGCTTGTCTTTACCAAACTTACCACAGGAATATTTACCGCTCGTCTATTCCCTGGAATTTCACTCGCGACTCGTAAAATTTCACTCCTGATATTAGCTCGATTGCGCAAGAAAAAGACCGCATACGCTAAATAAGTACGCTCGATGGAAGTTTTCTCCAAAACACCGGATTCCTACGAAAAGATTCTGTCCTCTGCCTTTAATTTACATTTCCATGTAGAATCATCCCCTTTCTGCTCGTTATCGTCAGTTACAGGACACTTTGTGCGTATACACCGTGACGTCCCTTTGTGAAACTTTTCCGATAAAAACGCGATTTCCTACTATCTCTGACACATTCACGGTGCTTCTCTTCGATGATCGTCCATGATTGGTAGAACGATTGGTACCAAGAAATCTCGTTCAGTCATCATAATTATCGATTACTCTGAAATACGGCATCCAACTAGTAACAGATTCTCGCTGCTGTTTCGCTACTCCTTCGGTCATCTGCAACCCTTTGTCCTTCGAAGCTTGTGTCCGCCTTTATCTATCTATCCTATCCGTCTGTCTGCCTGCCTGTCTGTCTGTCTGTCTGTTTGGTTCTAACTGTGCATCACTCACCCTTTATCGCGCTAACGCTTCGAGATCTAATCAACGTCGACCTTAGTCAAGCGATTGTTCCGTGTGAGACAGCATCGAACACGACTGGATCGATAAGGTGCATCGTACCAATAATTTTCCTGTATAGTAGGCGGCAACGATACAGTGAGCGCGTAAATTCGTTCAGTAATCAAAGTTCGTAAACGTGTGGGAAATTTAGAACCGGCTCCTCCTTCGCGGTATATCTACAGAAATTTGTCTCCCGCTAAACGAAACGGACCCTTCATTTGTAAGATCCTCGATAGGCTACGGTAAAGTAACGATTAAATATTTTCAATCGACCGAAGAAGGAACAAAGATTGCGGAAAGAAAACGAGAGACACCCGCGTCTTCTCGAATGTTTCAACAGAAAGTAATGGGTAGGACACGTTTTAACTTTAAAATTGCGATATATCGCTTCCGTTTGCTATATCGTTCGATCGTGCGACGAGTCGATGTTAAAATGGCCGGAAATGGGATTGACGCGGCCGAAGAAAGAGGAAAAATTGCGGAATAAAAGGAAACGGAGAAAAAAGGGAGAACAACGGGGAAGCGTGCCGCTGTAAATCGTCGGTTCCGTATCCAATTCGATATTCATCGGCGATTTCAAAATTTCGCGACTAATAATCGTGATAGGAAGCTGCTGCTGCTGCTGCTGTTGCCAATGGTGGCGGTTGTGATTGTATTGGTTGTATCGGCCATGGCGCTGTTACCGGTACTGGCGGTCGTTTAATTAAAATGTCCCGACGAACTTACGATGGTAACGGTGTTATTACGGTGCCAACATGCACCGCACGTGTGTCCACTGTCCAACAGATCGATAAAAGTACACGTACGATCGAACTGCACGCTGTATGGAAATATCGAATAACGACTGTTTTCATGCATGCTGTAAACAATGGCACGACAAGCGAATACTTGATCGCCAGCGATAATTCGGCGTTCGGTATTTCGTCCTCTGTTTCGTCCCTTTTCCATACACGCCACTGCCAAACCGCTTTTCATCCGAATATCCCGATCAATGTGAAACTAAAAGTAATCGATGTTCACCAGCGATCGTGAGTATCGCGACAGAGAATGAAACTAACCTCAAATATTATTAGGAAATGATTACAATCTCGAAGAATTATTACCTCGTTGGATATTTTGAATTAAGACAGACATTGGCGAATCTCGGATAATTAAAAAAATCGTGTTCCATGTAGTTATAGTGAAAATACCTTCCGTCAATCGTTTTAGTCCCAAGGGGTATTGAAGAAACACTGTCGAAAAATTCCGAACAGCGCTTTCTCTAAATGAGTAGGAAAAAAACCAAACAGCGCGATAGCGTTTGTCGTAATTTATCTTCTGCGCATATATTTGGTCGTCGGAAAAGTTTCTTTCCTTTTATAAGGAAATAACGGAAGCACGACATTTGTAGTTTTATATTATTTTATCGAATTACGTACGATCGATTTTGTTCTATCGAGATAAAGATGACAACGTTCGACAAATTAGGTTCCATAAGCCTAAAATAAAGATGCATTGTCGTAAAAGTTGTGTCCGTAAAAGAAAGACACTTTTCCGACAAACTAATAATATGTGTTGGGTAACGTGATATTCTTGTTTTTTTTTTCACATCGCGCCGTTACGTTTATCGCAGTTAGGAAAGTGATGGGACGTATTCTTCCATAACGAAATACAAAATGATTTATTCGTATTATTTACATAAAAAGAAGGAGCTACGTGATGTACGTGCGTCAATAAACCCGAGCGCGCTACTTCGACAGTCGGTAACTGCACCGTCAGTTGACCACAGCGCTCCAAATGTACTGTGATTTTTCGACGCAAAATCTGAAGAGCGCGCGATCGCGCTGCTTGGAACTCAAACGGTTAATAAGATTACACTTTTCTTCGTTTATGTCCCTTGTCCGTTACGATACACGCGTACGCACGCACACGGTGTAAGGAACGAACGAACGAACGAACGAACGAACGAACGAACGAACGAACGAACGAACGAACGAAAGCAAGCAGTAGAAAGAGTGGGGGAGTGAGAGGTAGGCAGAAGAAAGGGAAAAGGGGAGAAAAAAACGGTGACGAGCGCGAGGAGTAGGTAGGAGGAACTGCCGAGATTCCGACTTTATTGGCGCAAATGGCAATTATCTGGAGTACGAGGAGTGTTCGAAGGAAAGAATTAAAATATTTCCACCGTTACCAGCTGTCAAGTAATTTTTGCAATTTCATCCTCTACTCTCCGTTCCCCCGCTCTTCTCGGCCCTTCTCGTCCCTATTCTGTAACGAACACTTTACGCGTTTCATCGACGCAATCGGGTCGTTATAACACGCGTCTACTAGCAAACTAATTGGAAATCTTGCGAGTCCCGCGACACCGTTCCACAACCAGACAATTTCCCTCCACTTTTCCATACGCCGATTACTTATAGTTACTCCGAGAAGTATTTAGTGTAGTAATTTACCAACTATATGCTAAGAATAACGGACTATACTGCGATAACAAGATTTGGTTGTAAAGGGTGGTTCGCGTGACCGAAACAAGCTGCGTTTGCTTCTTGATCGAAGTCGGAAGGAAATGACAGAGGAGAAACGGTGAATGATTCCTAAAGGTTTTCGTAACCACGCCCCTTTTTTTTTTTTTGCTTTTAATTGCGCTATTTTTTCTACTCAGAAAATGTATGTACTTGTCGGATCTTCTTGCTGCGATCTTCGCTTAACCCAGATACGTTATTATATCGCTTTAATCGTCACTGCCTGAATACTTTTGCAAGTAACCGTATCCTAAAATTCGTGCGCCGAATACACGATCCTCGCCAATCACTCATACCCACTTACCTAACAACTTCGAACATTAACGAAGTTCGCGAACGCATTGAAGCGAAAGAAAAGATCAAACTCTTCTGACAACAAGTGCTATATATAGTTAGATCCATGCGAAAGGTACAACTTTTGCGAGTAATAGAGGCTCCCGTTTGCGATACTTTATTGCCGATAACATCGAAGGGTAAAGTAGAATTTTCAAAATATCTTGTAAAATCGAAAGACGAAGCACGATCCTTTTCATCCTTTTACACGGCCAGAGAGGCTATTCTCGTCTGATAATACGTCCATTCTCCCGACTAGGTAGACGAGAGAGAAGCACGCAGAAGTTGCATCGTGTCGCACGATATGCGTTTAATTTAAGTTCCGATATTAAAGCGCGATACGCCCGTTTCCTTCGCCGATCAAATCCATATATCCGGAAAGGCGCGAGCTTCGATTCACGCTCCATCAAGTACAAAAAGCAACGCCTGCCTGACTCTGTTGCAATTCTCAAGTTTTTATATTTCGACCTTGCTTTTACTTTAACAAGTAAAAGAAAAAGGCTCGATATTCTCAGAGAATCTTTGGAAACAGAATTGAAACGAGAAATCATATACGATAGAAATAAGAAGCCCTTTTATTCGGTTCTTCGCGTTATGGCTACAAAATAGAATGTCCGACGCTCGCAACGATATCGATCTAACCATCGTTGAACGACGAATTTATCGTTTTATCGAATCTTTAAAACCGATTCGATAGAACGTTTGTGACTTGGATCATTCGAAGTTACGTGTTACAGAGAGGAAGGCAAGAACGAAAGAAAGAAGAAAAATAATACAGCATCCCCTAGATCGCAACGCGAGCGCTAAAATTAAACGGAACCCATACAAACGTATGTGTACGGCAGGGCTAGCAACTTCGATAAACGACGAACGTTGGTAAACACACCTCGGGCCACTGTGTTTCTTGGAAATTTCTTTATCGTCGTGTTTATTTAAAGCGTACTTGCTTCACTAGTTCGAATACGATAAGAATAAAAGGTAAGCGCGTCCAGGTATGACCAAAGATACACTTTGTCAGAGGATCCACAATTGTGCTTTTCTTTTATCTTACGTTCCTTCGTGATTGTACGTTGTAACATAACCTTACGTGCGTTCTTTTCGATACTAAAACAATGACTGAAACTACGATTACGTAACGATACTTTTCAGACAGCTTGGTACGTGTTCTCTCTTGGTCATATCTCTTGTCTATCGTAAAATGTCACGTTACCAGAAATATGGGAATAAAAATTATCGTTATCTTGGTCGATTGTCTTCGCTTAACCCTGATGTGATCATAGAATTCTTCGTATCTCTCTTTAGTTTCAATCGAAAAATAGTCTTTTAATATTTTAAGAAAATCTTTATAGTATAGGATTGAAACAAGAAAGAAATCAAGAAAATATATCAATAACGATTCTTCCTCGCGTTACAATCTTTTTAACCGATTTTGGAGTTTTTAAACGTTTGGAAATTTTCCAACGATAAAAACATGTTACTCGATCGATAATAATCCAAAGGATTAAAATTCAATACTACGATATATATTGCGCTGTTGTACAGAGAGGTTCGAAACACACACATACATGCAATAATTGTGTCGCTCGACAACAGCTATTATCCACGAAAGCACACTCGATGGAATACTCACGTACGAAATATAAAATAAAAGAGAAAATAATTCGCGAGAGTTGATCTTTTATTCGCGAATGCTAAATCATCTTATTCTATGAACTCCACTCTTCTCTATCTCCCCTTTTTCAATTTCTCAGGCCGATAGTTTGTATTATCTCATTCGCAATAAATCATCTTTCCTCAACGACAATTATAAAAGTTTATTATTGTTATTCGCTAACGATCGCTGAACCATATTTGCCATTACTTACTTACTGTCGTGCACCGTTTTTGAAATCGCGCTCGTGTAACAATTTCGAATTAACTAAGTGTGTTTACGTGCTTTGGACGCAACGTTGTAAATCAACCCTACGAAACTCGGCAAACGTGTATTGTACCGCGAATCTTAAAATCGAGCGTACAAACAACAAAAAATAGATCAGATAGATCATAGAAAATTGTGTGCTTACCTTTAAAATGACAAAATCCATGTTTCGCAGGACTGGAGTCGATGACGAGGCGTGCTAATGACGTTTTACGAGGAAAAGCGATGGCAGATGCGAACGTTGAAATTGAAGATTGGTCGGAGCGTGTTTGATTTGGTGTACCAGAGGTGAACAACGAAGATCTCGAAAGAAGGATCAAATAGAATCAAACGGAAACCGAACGAAAGCAATTACGGTGGCGAACCTCCCACTCGACACTTCTTTCCACTTGTTCGAAACAACGAGGAATATCGACGTTGGCACTCACACACGCCACGAGGCGGCTAGATCGTCCTTACTTCGATGATCTAGCATCGTCGTAGCACGCCTCCTCGCGGTTCCACGCCGCAAATGCGAACGGAGCGATTACTCGCATTGCATCGAATGCAACTTTTGCATTTATGTGTTGACAAAAAAAAAAAAAGAGAGAAAGAGAGAGAGACAGACAGAGAGACAGATAGACTCTGGAGGACTCGCAACTGGACGCGAGAAAAAACGGAAAGCGGTGAGGCAAGGCAAGTCGAGGCGAGGCGAGGCGAGGCGAGGCAAGGCAAGATGAGACGAAGCGAGACGAGGCGAGACGAGACAAGACGAGATGAGACGAGATGAGATGAGGCACGACGAAGCGCGGCGAGACGAGGCGAGGTAAAAGAAGGCAAACAGCGCTGTGCAACGTTGTAACACGCAAGAGAAATATTCAGCCAACACGCGTGCCGGCTTGGCGTCGACTGAATTCAACGGCAGTCGCGCGCCACGAGTGGGAGGCGTGTCTCGAGTGTAGGATGAAAAGAGACCGAGGTATACTATCGCGACGAAGAAGGGATGAAGAAAGTACGAGAGAGATAGTGGAATAGTTTTCGTTGCGTTAGACAAGGACGGGTAAAAGGATGAGCGACCGCCGCGACCGGCCGTCGGAGACCATAGTCACACTGGTTGCAACTGTTAGAGGGAGTTGAACGGCGTGCAGAGGAGTGGAGTGGAGTGGAGTGGAGTGAAGTGGAGTGGAGCAGAGCGGAGCGCGGCGAAATGGAGTGAAGAGAAAAGGAGAGAAATGGTTTCAGGAGAAACGGACGCGACGGGATTGAACGGAACGGAATGGAATGGAATGAGATACATGCATACCTCGCCTCGTGGAAACGGACGAATGACACAAAGAGCAAAAGAGAGTTACACAAATGCTGATTATCCAAAACTACCGTTTGCAACGCTACCGTTGCGATAGCGCAGGTATGCACAGACACCGATAGCTCTTCCCTTTAACAATACCTATCGTGTGTTTCGTGTTTCGTGTTTCTTCTTGTGTTTCCATTCCATTCCATCGACCCTTACGATCGACTTATCACGATTCGTACTAATGTTTCTTTCGTTTAATCAATTTCCGTTTCAATTCTTTAAATGCAACGCTTTTTAGTTGCAACTGGAAACACGGAAACTCGTGCGATTGTGCCGTAGGTTCTAAGCGATCTCGCGGATACATCAAAGTTACGTGATAAAAACAATCGTCGTATTATATTTAATGGATGTTTGTACGTTTATAAAAAAAATTTTAAGATGCAAAAACGCACAATATGTAAGGAAGATGAAAAAATAGTAAAATGTTCGAAATACGATACTGCTCGTGATATTTAATGAACGCAACAAGTCTTTGCGTAGATTCTATATCTTTGCGTTCGTAAAAATAGAAATTTCAGCGCTAATACATTCCATTTCCAAAATATAAATAAAGACAAAATACCTCATAACGTATTTTTAATTTTACTTTTATTAATCTTTGTTCGTTCGTTTGTTGTTTGTACGATAAATATACTTCGGTGGTACAATTCTGTGCGCTCTCCATTCTCCCCTCTCTAGTCTATGATATTGTCACGTTTTTGGTCAATCGCAAATTCGCGCATAGTCTTGACAAGAGACTACAAAATAAATACGTGGCTAGCTTATGAAGAGGTGATCAAATAGAAAATTCATAATCACGATCTTAACAAGAAAAGTTGTATAAAAAGCGACTGAAAAGTTACCAAGTTCCCGCGGCGCCGTCTCGTTTGTAATCCCAACTCTCCAACCCTTCCTCACCGCGCTGCTCTCGAAGCCCACTCATAATTACCAAAGTTAATTTGCGAATCGCAATTTAATTGGCCAGTTCTTGAAGGTTCTTTAAACTTTGTCTTTCACGGAATAGGATTTTACGATGGTTCGGTTCGGTTCATTCCCGAAAACAACACAGTGATTGCGTAAACGAACAAACCGATTTATACGATTGAAAGCAAATGCCATAAAGCATAGAAAAAAGATACTTTTTCATGAAAGAAAAGTTAGTTTCTAAGAAGAAAGGGAACTATTAAAAATTGGTTATCAGCCTAACAAAACTAAAGGAATAGGTTATACCGAACAACATAGATAGTTACAGCATGCACATAATAGTTAAAACGAATTACAAACAGCACGATACACATGTATGCAAATATCGAAGCATCTCCACTCTATATATCGTGTGTACAATGTGCATATTTCTGCGTATTTGTATACATATAATATACGTACGAACGTACGAGTCTATATATACGTATGTCTCCTTTTATCTTCATTTCTGTAAGAAAGGGCAAGAACGTTTCGAAAGAAGATACCTCCGACTCATTACCAAGCAACCACGAACGGATGTTCATAGATACGTATGCGAGACAGGGTTAAAGACAGGACAAAGGAGAAGAGAGATGTCGGCTTCCTGAGATTTTACCGCTAGCTGCTCTCGTTGAAACGAAAGAAAGAAAATTCTGCGTGACGGCGAGCCTTTTAATTAGGCTGTCTGTGATCTGCCAAGCATTTTTGCTTTCCTTGTTCACCCTTCCCTATTCTTCCTCTTTCTTCTCCTTTCTCCTTTTCTTCGTTCTTTTTCTTCTTCCTCAATTTCGTACTCGACTGATTGCGAGTCGATCACACTTCGCGCACCCACTCCTTAGATATGCCACATTTTCAAATACCAATTTCTCATTTAGTTCTTTTTTTTTTTTTTTAAGAAACACACAGAAGAACGATGAAATATAATTCGTTATATCTCTGATCTTACAATTAGAACATACTTAGTATGCAACGTGAACAAAAATATCCAACCTAACCACAATAAACAAATCGAACTGGAATACATAATTCTATCGAAACGATACTCGGGAGCATAGAAATAAATTATTCGTGTGTATAATGTAACGTAAATTATATTAATGCATGTATATGTAGGTGTAAATATAAATGAAATAACTTTAAATTGTCGCAATCGCGATATACGATTCACGCAACGTAATATATAATATCTTTTTCTTTAATGATCGAGATATATTAATGATCAATGCACGATATATGATCTGGGTCTCCTTTCTTCTTTGAAAGAAGAGGAAACCAACAATGCAATACCTGTGACTGATACGCGACGGCATGTAATGACATCGAAAATATACTGGTAATTCAAGCGTTTCGTTTATAGTCTAAGGAACGTGCTCCCTTTCATCGAGGCCGTGTGGAAATGTGAAATGGGGAAGAGGATTGAGAAAGAGGAAAAGGAAGAAGAGGAGAAAGAATCGGTGTTCATCGACGGGAATTCAAAACGTGCAAAAGAGCGAACGCGTGAACACGTTTGTAGAGAGTGGTACGAGAGTGATACGAGAGTGATACACATACACACCTACCATCCGCGATCTCAATAGGCGTCGGGCCAGGAGAATAAATTAACGAGGTGTTTGTCCGCTATCGCCACTCTTTTTCCAAGCCGGATTAAAATCATTCTGTCTTTAATAATTATACCGACCGAATACGTTAAATGAGGCGCGCGTCGCGACGTATTTACCACTGTTGCTTTTTGATAATGTTATTTACAGCTCTGATTTACAATAGATCGCCACTGAACCTTGCAATCCACGCGAATTACTTCCTCCCTCTACATTGTATATACCGTTAAGAAATAAAAGAGATATAAAATGCGACGTGTGGTAGTAAATTTTATTCGTCACGTTGAAAGAGAAGAAGCGCTCGCTGAATACGTATAAAGCATAAATGTAAAACACTGGATATTGCTTTTCGGACCATTATCGGATACTATATCACTGCGATCTCGTACTATGTAATAATTGTAAGACTACTATGCGCATATCATATTCGAAGTATCAATTAATATTGAAAGGTTAAGAAATACTCGTTTTAAAGGGTTCGTTAACATTGCCAACATTTAATTAAATTATATACATTAGGATAATAAAATCGGTTGCATTAAATATTTTTATAATACATGCAAGGTTATGAAAAAACATTATTGTTGAAAGTCAGTATTTCTCTTCAAAATAATAACTATATATCTTTTACGATTATGATACAAGGGAATTTATTTTCCTATTTTTCTACGAGTGTATCTAACGAAAAGATTGTTAGGGAACATCCGCGTCATTCGCTTCCTAGAAGTAATTTTCTCTAAAACCACTTATCCAAAGAAAGGATATCGTACAAGGTATCATAAAACGTCGATGAAATCGTGTCACTCGGAATCCTCGACATTTGATCACGGTTAAATTGAGATGTAAGATAATTTGAAAATTACAAGAAATTTGGCAGGCAGTCAGGACCATGTTGTTGATTCTCATAGTTACTCGAGTATCAATTGTAGATAAAGGAGATTATCAAAGACGCCTCTGGCACACAAAATCGTAATTAAATAAACACATTTATCTAACTTTTTATTTGTATCAAATAAATACTTCTGTATTCCGTTTGTGACAATATATTCAACATAATAATATTTGTGTAAAAGAAACAAATGTTGAATTTCAGCAAATATATGTTTTTTCAATGTGAACAATTTGAAAATTGAGACAACTTTCAAAATGATCTATAACAGACAAGAGCTCTGATCACATAAATATATTATAGTAGAAGCTTAATCTTTTCTCTTTATAAATTACAGATTCATTGCACTTTCAAACAGCTCCAACATCCTTTTCATCTCTTTACTAAAAGTTGAGAAAACGGATAAATGTAAGTATGATTACAGAAATGAAATACATAATATAAACGTAAAGACTGATACTTTAATACTCACATTTGTTCCGCTAGCTTATATACAGGTCCCATTGATTTCGATAATTCTTCGCATTTTGCCATTAACTGATACATCGATTTGATATTGTGATCCACCGCATCGCACGTTTTACAAACAGCATCCCTATATGTTTCTAAACAGCCTACGGTGAGCGCAGATGCCTAAAAGTAATTTTGATACAAAATCCTTTGAAAACTTAACGAAAGGAACAATTTTTACAAAACAAAACAGAAGAAATATAATTGGAAAAGATAATTTACACTATGCAAAATGGCTGCCAAATTTTCTGTTAACGCATCAACAGAGGTGGCCACTTTTCTCGCTTCCATCTCTAATTCATTTAACACATTATGATCGAGAAGAGGCACCTGAGGCGTTAAGGCTTGCCTATACAAACAAGGAGTGGAACTGCGAGAACCTGGGAAAGATGGAGTTTCTCCCTTTTTTGTTACGGGACTAGACAGTTTAATTTTGTTTTCTAAATCTTCCGCGACAAACAATACCATATCACCATCTTGCATTACTGTCCCCTCGAGTTGCAAATATCCCATGGCTTTGTGATAACTTGGGGGATCTATATCGTCATCCTCTACTGGACTAGATTCTCTGTTCCTTAAATTTAGCTGGTCTGGTCTACCACCAATTCCGTTCATTTTCTCTAGGCTACCATCTAAAAATTTTGTTCCATCAATATCCGGTGAATCGATCAGCGACCTTAACTCCGAAACGGGTGGAGATGACTGTGAATCGAATGATATTTCCGAATATGATGCTGTCATCTCGTGTAGCTGAAATGATTATAGTTAATGTCCCTAGTATTGCCCTTTTCGATCAATCACATTTTGCAAATGTAAATAACAGTTTTTTTTACACAGGAAACTCTAACCTTACTCTGTCTTCATCGTAGTCGATAGCTGCATTCTTTTCACTACGTATTGTCGTTCCTTGTTTCGGATATGTTTCCCCTTCCTCTGATTCCATATTTAAAAAACAATTTATTTTCCCAGTCCTTTATTATAAAACAAACGTCCCTTTTATTTGACGCACGTCACAATTGATACAATGGAATAATACTGTCACAATTATCGATCCTTAAAGGACGTTTCTACCAAAACGATAGTTCTTCTGAAACAAATTTCTCCTAAAATTTAAGAAATAAATTTAAATAAAGAAAGAATTATACAACTGTTTCAAAAACGTTTCATTAGAGTTACGGTATATTATCTCAATCCTCTGTAATAATGAAAACTCGCCTTTAAACGAAAAATTATATTCGTTGATATCACGTTGATATAAACACGAATTTTCAGTTTAGTTAATTCATAGCTATATACTCTCTGTTGTCATTTTTAAGTGTTGAACAACCGATTGTTGATTGAAAATTAAGAAAAATTTAATAGCATTTGGTATAATGTACCATAATATGTCAATGTACTAAAAGGCAGATATTCTTTATTGATTTAAATCTTTGTTTTTCTCTGTTATAACAGATATAAAATGTTTGAAAATTACTTTATAGTTAAAGCAATATTAAATTGAAGTATACCAAAATCACTTGATCTGTTCTCAAGATGATGCATTTTAAAATACCATCATTTTTGGTCCTTGTCACCCTTATGAAATGCGTGTTACCGCAAAATGATTTTTTTGATGAAGAACTAATGTTAAAACCATTACCAAGCAATCATGTCTATGCATATTTTCAATTTACTACTGTATGGGAAACTACAAAAGACATAACAACATGTAAGTTACAAGACATAAGTTAGCAAATATAAAATTTTTTTTTATGCAAGTAGAAGTTAATATTTCAGTTCAACATTCTCATTTATTTCCAAGAGGACTTGGTGAAATTATAAGCCGTCACAATGTAAATGAATTACATCTTACATTAACCAAAGGATTATGGAATTATCAAAAATGGGGATATCCTTATCATGATGCTGGTTCTGGTGCTGAAATATCTTCATGGTTCCACAAAGATGTTAATAAGTAGAGTGTCACTTTAAACTTAATAAACTCAACTCTATTACTCTAAAAATTATATGAATGATATTAATAATGAAATTATTTTTTATTGCTATAGTGTTGATGATGAGTGGAAAGGTTTAACGAATGCACTAGCTGGCTTATTTTGTGCTTCCTTGAATTTTGTTAATCCTGAAAACAGTATGTCTCCAGAATTTACATTTCGTCCTACAGGGGTAGTAGATCACAGTATCAATTCTACTCATTTACGTTATTCGTCATTACCGAAAGAAATAGTTTGCACTGAAAATTTAACACCATTTAAAAAATTATTGCCATGTAATTCTAAGGTATGTGTGAAAAATAGAGACTTGTATTTATTTTGTGTAACAGATACTGATATATATGATGTTTTAATAGAAAGGCTTGGCAACCTTATTAAACTCTGCTTATATTCACAACACAAATTATCATTCCATTGGAGTACATTTTCGAGTTATATGCTCAAACGCAATCTGTACTAAAACATCATTGGAGTTACGTCAGTCTGTTTCATTGATATATGACACAATAACCGACGTATCACAGGTAAATTTTTAACAAAATCTTGTACGTTATAAGGAATCTGTAGCACTGATATGAATTTTCCTTCAGAATTGGTCAGTTCGAAAATTTTTTGGTATGGGTATTAGAGGAGCTTGCCCTCTTGCTACATTAAGCAATGTATATATTGACGTATCTAATAATAATACTAATCAAGTTTATGAGTTAGCACCTCCTCCAAGTGCAAAGATCGTTAGTCTTCGAGGAGGGCAATTAAATGAAATAGCTGTTTATGACATTAGATCGCTTTCTTCAAAAGGAATATTTAATATTGAAGTTCTATATAATACTACTCGTACAGCTGGTTTAAATTATCCTTCAATTCTATATGCAAATAGATATGTCATTGGTTTGTAATACTGCTTAAATTATAATAGGTACATATATAGGAGGAAATAGCAAAATAGAAATTCTTTTCTGCAGGATATGGACAAGAAAGAGGTAGTTTAGTAACAAAAATTTACAATAATTACTGGCAAACGCTCGATATTATTTTATTAGAAAGTATTCCATGGTATTTGCCAGTATATTTACATTCCGTCAAAATAACTTGTGGAGCAAGAAATATTATACCATGTGAGTAGTTGTATTCACACATATCATATATCATTGTATTCATTATAGGCAGTAATTTATTATTTGTATACTTTGTATTGTAATTATTTGTATACTTTTTGTTTCTGCGAGCTCTTCTTCGTTGTCTTAATCTGTGGAAATTTTGTATATAGTGACACAGCGTTATCTACCAGGCAAGGAACGAAAAAGTCCTTATTATTTAGAACTTATTTTACGTTTACCACCGCAATCAGTAACTAAATTTTCTATAGAAATGGATTATTCATTTCTTAAGTGGCAAGAATACCCACCAGATGCAAATCATGGATTTTACATGGGTCCTGCTATAATCACCGCATTACTTCCAATTGCAAGAAATTACACTGCGTTACCACTCGATGGAAGTACCATAACATCAAGGTTAAAAATATCTATATTAGTAATTAATATTATAACATATGTATAATATTTAACAATCAAGCTTTACTAAAGCATAATTAAATTTTCAGTTTCAATGCTTCAAGAGAAGGCTATCTGGTACAGCTAAGAACTGAATCTATACTAGTTAGTTTGCCGACGCCTGATTTTAGTATGCCGTACAATGTAATTTGTCTAGCCTGTACAGCAATTGCCCTAGCATTTGGTCCACTTCATAACATTTCAACTAAAAGATTAGTTTTGAAACGTATTGAAATGGATTGGAAGGAAAAATTATTATCGTCTTTAATAAAAAAGATCGTTAAATCAAAAAAGAAACAAGAATGAAAAATGTAATTTATTGTTTGGTTTCAAATATATATGCATTTTTAAATAAGACAAAAATTTTTGTTAATATATAAACGGAAACGAAACACAAATACAATCATCTTGCAATGAGATATATTAACAAAGTTGATCATAAATGAAATTGACAATTCATCTCGATTTTATTTATCCTTTCCTGAACTTCTTCTTTTTCTCGATAGTATGTAACATATAAAAATGCGTAGGCTTGTTTATTATTATATAACTGATATTATTTGACATTTCCCTCTGATGAAAATACCGGAATTTGACTGATTTGTTACTTTACAGTTGATACTTTCTTGTAATGATTAACAGTCTACTGCAAATAATAAAACAACATGATGTAACATTACTTTATGCATTTTAAAATCATATAAAAGTGAAATAATAAATATTGTAATAAATGTAACACGCATACGGTGATTATCATATACTAAATAATCATTATTTTATGGTGCTGGTCTAAGGATTGGGGATAAATTTGTAAATGTATTCAACATTGTACTATGATACTTGTTTGTATAATTTTCAACATCGTTATTTAAAACATTATCCGATAGCCATTCGCACTTTTTATTTTTTAACTGAAATTTAGTTGAAGAAAATTTTTCAAACAATGATTCTGTTACATCCTTGATATCATGAGATAGACAACTCATCGAATTTTCTTTTTCGAAGATGCCTTTTTCTTTATTTCTGTTCGAAGATGCAGGAGTATATGTATTTTCTTCCTCATCCGAAGAGCAAAGATCGATCACTGTAATCGCTTCCGACGGTTTTATACACGATGCGACCTCTTTAATTAAATGAATGGTAGTCGTATTATTTTCTCCAAAAGAACTTTTACCTCCAAAATCAGTTAAGCCTACAATGTTAATTTCATTGTCAACTACCTTTTCTACGTTTTTTTCCATCGCGTTTATGTCACTTTCATCACTCGGAGCTTTACGTTTTGAAGGAACGTTTGGTCTTGTTTTTCTTTCATTTTCAGTTAACGTTTTCTTGCTTATGATGGAAACATTTCGAACAAAGCATTGATATTTTGGCTGATTCTGTTTAAAATCATGTATTTGTTCCTGAGTCAGTCGATTTAGAATAACAAAAGCAGGTCGACAAATAACATACAATAACTGTGATTGTATGTTCAACACTAAAAAGGAAAGAAACAGTTCTTATATAATATCATATAAGCATATTATAATTTTCATTTAAAAAAACGTAGAAATAAGGAAAACGAAACCCTATGAAATTCCTCCAAAGATCAAGCACTTACTTGGTTTCTTTTTAACAGAATTTACAAATTTATATTGGTGCACATAATCGCGTGGCACTTTATCTCGATTTGGTTTATATGTAACACTCCATTTATCTTGATCAACGCCCGCTTCCAACCACTTTGGTTTAGACGAGCTGTTTAAGACAGGAGCAATAAGATGTCTTTCTATCCTTTCTAGCCTTTCTTGTTGGGTTTCTTCTGTCATTGCCTTTGATTTTTTAGCTAATAATATACCAGCAGGAGAAGAAAAAGGAATAGTCGGACATCTTGCAAAATTTACAAACCCTCGAACACGGCGAGAAGTTCGGCTAATGATATTATTGTTGTTATTAACTGTAGCATCATTGTTAATTTCAACTGATTTCGATTCTGATTTCGATTCTGATATCGCTTCTGATTTTGCTTCTGATTTTGCTTCTGATTTTGCTTCTGATTTTGCTTCTGATTTTGCTTCTGATTTTGCTTCTGATTCTAATTCCGATTTCACCGAACATAAGTGAAGATATTCCAAAAACTGGTCTTGCCTTAATTCAGGCTCTACAATCAACAAGTCCGGAGTTGTAGATCGAGAATTACCTTCGTTATGTTCTTGTTCATAACATACTCTTTCATGTTCCTATAATATTATATAAAATTACTATTAATTCCATTTATCTTTTTTATTAGAATTCATATAAATGCACATTCATTTGATGTGTTTACCTTCATCTTCTCCAGGCCTATAAATTCCGCATCACAATTGTCACATAGATAAATATCTTCTATTAGTGTATGATCCATCATAACGGAATGCTGTTGCTGTTTCGTATAGGAGGAAGTTACTCCTTTACAAGATAACAACTTTTTTCGTGAACTTTCACATTTTCTATCATAATTCTGTAATTAAAATAAAATTTCTTTATTTATTTCCTCCAAAGTTTTTAGTATTCTACAAAGCAAAGTAAGATGTGAATACAATAACAAACCATATTTTCGTTCCGAAATGTCACTAATAACTTTCCAGTACTTTTATGATACAAACTTGTTGTAGAGTCCCAATTATTAACATATTGTAAATCTTCTTGCGAGTACCTTGCAAGATACGAACAAAAACGTAAGAGATATTCGCTTCTATGGTATGTATAACATCTGAATACTAATTTTTTCAAATTGGCCATCCAATTCTAAAACATAATGTACATTTTAAAGGTAAAATACTTTACCATTGAGGAAACAGTTACTTATATCACTACATTTTTATTGAGATAATTAACTTACATCGTTTACTCTTTTAGGTCTTGTTAAAGGATTTGAAAATTTAACTTCTTTTGGCCACCACCGTGGTTCACTGACCACTTCGTTAGTATCATGACCCAAGGAGCATTTAACCATGAATGTAATAAAACGTTCTAATTGTGCCTGAGATCAAACATTTTTTATAATACTTACACTATTGATAATTTACTACGAAATATAAGTTTCATTATTATATAATTAATGAAAATTCATTCTAAATGTATAAATATGAAAAGTAATATTCTCACCAAAGTAATTTTTTCCAATGACGTTGGATGTCCATTGGCAAATAAAAGAGGAAGATTAGATATCACAGAAGCTTCCTCCACAGAACTGCTTTCTATTTCCATAGGATCTGTATCAACTACCACACATTCGTTCATTTCACTGGACACCAGATTTTGAGGTAAACCTACCTCGCATTCTTGTTCTTGCAACATTGAGTATTTCATGTTTTCAAAGCTATCTGCATTATTTTCACTTAAGGTACATTTTCTGCTATAAAACTGTTTCTCATTTCTGCTTATTCTGCATACAAAAATATTGTCTTGAAGGTTGCAGATTTTATCTATTTTGCGAATTAAAAGAGCAATGGATAAAAGTGATGAACATGGATGAACTCTCTCTCTTATAAATAAGATCTATTCACAAAATCACCAAATGAAAAATTGAAGAATAATTCAATCATTTTTATTATGCAAATAAATATATATTATAAGTAATTATTTTATTTAAATTACATACAAACAAGTGAAACAAATATATCAATATTATTGCAATGTATTTATATGTATTTTTCATAATTTCGTTCATATACAAAGTACTGAACAATTTTGTATGTGTACTTCTGACAATTAGAAATTGTGAAAACTAAAAAATAAATGATTTTTATCGTTTATTTTCGTTTCTTCGAAACGTTACTCGTCTCGTTCATATTTTATTAATACTTAACCATAATCAAATATAGATGAAAGTTAGATTTTAATGAAATATATGATAAGAATGAAAACCGAACAAGATGAATACAATATACGTGTAAAGAAATATAAAAAATTAATTCGCTTTTTAAACAAAAGATACAAATTCACAGCCAGCAATCATACCTTTTCAGACGATCGAGAGTTTTCTTCCTCCGTATTTTCAAATTAATGCTTCGCTCGACTAAAAATCTTCCTGATTACTGGTTTGTAAATTACAATTTATATGCAATTTAATATATAAGTTGCACAATAATCAGATTATCGAATAATTTTAACATAAAACTGCTATAATGAAGATACATCTCACATTATCTTTGTAATATTTGTTAAAATTTGAAAAAAGCTGAAGACGAATACGGATTTAAACGTGCAGCTTACGTGTACTTTTGTAAAAGTTAATTTACTATTTAAATCAGCAGATGTGGTTTAAATGGTAAAAACGACATCTGAATTATAAATCTAGTCTGTACCTCGTTCGATTGAGATTCGAAAGTAGAAAGGCACGCGTCGTAATACGAATTTACAGATGTATGTATACATGTACTGACAGTTCCCTCCGTGGTTCCCTCCATGAACAGAATATTTTGCCACGATAAAGTACGGTATAGTTCAAGATGGCGGAACGAATCAGTTTAATTCTCGTTGGATAACGATCGTTTGTAAATTATTTTACTTCTCATATGATGCATTCCTTATGTTTTATTTTACTTTATTATTATTTTGCCTTTTTTTTTACTAATAATGCCACATCAACATTTACAACTTTTTCTTACTTAATACAAAAATACCGAGAAAGATTTTGAACTTATTGAAATTCCCTATTCATCGGTGATCGTTCTTCCCTATTAATTCTGGACACGGTCATATAGACAGTTCTTCGCTAGGGAAAACTGTCCGTCTTTTGAATTGAAAAAATTCAAGATGGAGAGTAAGAGAAGGTCTCGTTCTGCGAGGCAGATAGAATGAATGGAGTGTCTCTGTTCTGCTAAGCATTCATAGTATCTACATATAGACGTATGGATGTATGTATGTATATACATGTCGCACATGTACAGAACGAGACCTTTTCTTATCCTCCACCTTGACTTTTTTCGACTCAAAAGGCTGACAGTTTCGTCAATGCTTTCGGTATAGGAGTGTTCAGACCTGTTTATATGACCCTGGTTTCGGTTACGGTCATTCCAGCCAATTTTAAATATTTCTTGCCACGCTTGTCTTTTACTCGTCAAATATTTTTCCACTATCATTCAATGAACTACTCGAACGATTCGTACATTCAAAATTTATGTTATTTATTTAATTGTACAATATTTTATATCTAAACAAAATTAACGAATAAAATGC
Source organism: Bombus confusus (assembly GCA_014737475.1). Classification (NCBI taxonomy): domain Eukaryota; kingdom Metazoa; phylum Arthropoda; class Insecta; order Hymenoptera; family Apidae; genus Bombus; species Bombus confusus. The sequence goes on along the minus strand of JACXIV010000035.1, from coordinate 1,031,994 downwards.
AACGAAAACAACACTGTTTTTCATCTTTTCTCTTTAATAAAAATTATTTGCTGAATAAATTTTATGTCAAGTATTTAAGATGTACGTATATAAATATGTTCTTAATATAAATGAGTATCATACCTATACGTTATGTACACGTACGTTTCAAAGAGTGCAGTAAATTGAAAAATTATATACTAGCTTTTACGCAAGTCCAAGAAAGAACCAGGAAATTCAATATTAATTTTACATTCAGGTCCTTAAATTATGTTAGTGAGGAACTAGTGCTTTAACAAATACTTGGTCTCAATGTAACCTTTCTGATGTAACTTGATGTAACATGTAACCAGTACCTGACAGTACCGTACAGTAGTCTCTTACGTTTGCCGCCAGAGCGCTGATATCGCAACTAAAGTTGTGTTCATATGATGAGTGATGTAAAATTTTGGTATGTACACGTGGTTGCATACGCTTTGTGAATTTTTTACATACTTTACTCTTAACTATCATTACTTTATTCTTAAACAGTTTTTACAAACTTTTCAAGTGTAAGATTTTGATAAAACGATAAGTTGAAAGAACAACGCAATAATGGCGTTATACAATTTCAAGAAAATCGCGGTTGTACCCACCGCAAAGGTTAGCAACTTTATTTTTAATTTTCTATTTGATAATTAATTCAATTATAGTTCAAGTTTTATTTAATAAATATTCCCTTTTGTCTAGGACTTTATTGATATAATTTTATCAAAAACTCAACGCAAAACTCCAACCGTTATACACAAAAATTATAAAATTGCAAGAATACGTGCATTTTATTTGCGTAAGGTGAAATTTACACAACAAAACTTTCATGACAGATTATCTCAAATTATACAGGAATTTCCTAAGCTAAATGATGTTCATCCATTTTATGCCGATTTAATGAACGTGCTTTACGACAAAGATCATTACAAATTAGCTCTTGGTCAAATAAATATAGCAAGGCATTTAATCGATAATGTAGCCAAGGATTATGTCCGTTTGATGAAATATGGAGACTCTTTATATCGATGTAAACAATTGAAGAAAGCTGCTTTAGGTCGTATGGCAACAATTATGAAGAGGCAAGCAGCAAATCTGGCATATTTGGAGCAAGTTCGTCAGCATTTAGCCCGATTACCTAGTATAGATCCTTATACACGTACTATAATAATATGTGGCTTTCCAAATGTTGGTAAAAGCAGTTTCATTAACAAAATAACTCGTGCTGATGTTGAAGTCCAACCATATGCATTTACAACAAAGTCATTATACGTCGGTCATACAGATTACAAATATTTAAGATGGCAAGTAGTTGACACACCTGGAATTCTAGATCATCCGCTTGAAGAAAGAAACGTGATAGAAATGCAGGCAATAACTGCACTCGCGCATTTACGTGCAGCTGTGCTTTACTTTTGCGATATATCGGAACAATGCGGTCATAGTTTAGACGAGCAGGTGAAATTATTTGAATCGATTAAACCTTTGTTTGCTAACAAACCTTTGACAGTTGTGGCAAATAAAGTTGATGTTTTGCGTCTTGATGAACTTCCGCCCGAAAAACGAGCTCTGTTAAAGTCGTTGGAGGATAAAGATGTCCCGGTGTTGGAAATGAGTACAATCAATGATTTTGGTGTAATGGACGTGAAAATACAAGCTTGTGAACGTTTGTTAGCTTTCCGTGTTGATCAGAAGATAAGAACAAAAAAGGTAAGTTAAATACTTTTTAAACACCTTTTGTGTTGCTTTGTAGTAATGTAAAAGGCGTTAAAACGCTAATTCAAGTTCTTGAACGTTTACGAATGCAGGTAGAGGGACTGCTTAATCGTTTACACGTTGCACAACCTGTGCCGAGGGATGATAAAATTCGCGCTCCTTGTATTCCTGAGAGCGTTTTGAGGAAGAGGAAGGAAGGATTAAAGGTAAAACGAAAATTAGAGCGAGAAATTGAGGAAGAAATGGGAGACGATTATGTACTTGATTTGAAGAAGAATTATGACATCGAGGGCGATCAAAAGTACGACGTTATTCCAGAGATTTGGGAAGGACACAATATCGCTGATTACATAGATCCAGAAATATTTGATGTTTGTACAATATTCGTTCATTTTAAACACGCGTATGATATTTTGCTTGGACAGAACTTTATTTTTATCCTTTACGGTAGAAATTAAATGCCCTGGAAAAAGAGGAACAGCTTCGTGAAGAGGCGGGAATGTACGATTATAAGGTGGCTGAGTTGTCCGAGACGATGCAAGAAATTGTACAAATAGCTAAGCAAATTCGAGAAAAGAAGGCTATTATGAAGGACGAAGCTCGAATACAGAAGGCTTCTACAAAGCCTGTAATGCCGCGCACAGCAACGGCCAAACTTCGAGACAGATCGGTATCGAAATTGAAAGAACAAATGGAAGACCTGGGTATCGATATGGAAGACACGGAAAATGTGAGTAACGCATCGAAATATAATCAAAATAAATACCAAGAATAACGATATGTAACGGAACGAAATGTGTATAAGATTCGCGTATACGATTATTTGTTTAAATTCCAACAGGCGCACTTTACTAAGACCAGAGGACGTGCAAGGTCTCTATCGCAACCAGCTAGGAAACGTATGAGACTGCAATCCGAGTCTCGATCAAGAGCTCGAAGCAATTCAAAACCTGCCCGTGACGAAATGGGTGTAAAGGACTCCACTATGAAGACTAAATTAAAGAACATTGCGCATAAAGCTTTGAAGAAAAAGATCGCGAAGAAGGGATTGAAAGGAGAAGCGGATCGATTCATCGGCACGAAAATGCCAAAACATTTGTTTTCGGGAAAACGAGGCGTTGGAAAAACAGACAGGAGATAATGGTATTTCGAAAATTGTTATTTTCGGAAATCTTTTCCAAACTTTCATCGAATCGATGATTCATTTCCCATCTGTTGCGTGAATAAATCGACGTTACTTTGTAATTACGATAGTGTCCGTAAAAGGTTAGTTAAACTCGTTGAAAGATAACGCAACAATATGAATGAATTGTCTTAGATTGCATAATTTAGTGTCAGTAAAGCGACCTTTGGCTTCGTTGGTAGGGTAAGAAACATCGCATTCAGCGAAAGTTTATTGCTGTCGTACGGTGATAACCTTTTACATGCTACGGTATTGAAAAGTTTGCCTTATTCGTAGATTCGTATTTCTTCCTGTGTAACCTATATCGAATGTGTCATGTTGTGCAACGCTTACTGTCGCTTCATATCATTGTTGCGTTAGAAAACCGAGTAACTCTTTACGCAGGCTGTTGGATGAAACAAATAGAAAATTAAGAATCGTTGGAAACCATTTCGTTCGATCAGTATCAATTAAGGATTATTTGGTTATAAATAAGGAATAAAATTTTATTTTACATCATCGATAGTAGTCGATTAGACAAATACATGTAACGCGAGGTTACGATTATGGTGCGTGATCGAAATTGACTCGGCGAACGATACATGTTCGCGTCACGACATGAGAACGCATTTAAACTTTTGATCGAGGTGCGGCGGGACCATTACAATTTCGGTTATGCGTTTGCACATTTACAACGAAGGCGAAACGGAGGAGTTTTCTGGGCAATAGTTCATAAATGTTATACATATATATATATAGTTGCAGGAGCATTCGCGAGGTTTCCGCTTTGCACAAACTTCGATTATGCTATCAAGTTTCGATCAAATCCGCTATACAACGCTAGCATAATTTCATTGGTAAAAAAACGCACAATCTCTCGAAGATTCGTTCGATAACATTTTAGTATGTAAAAAGATGCAACAGTTGTCATCGTTCGATATTTGATAGAACAATAAATTACAAGCAATTAAATTGTTCCAGTTAAGACTTCGTTTAAGAGTGACACTAACCAAATAATCGAAACATTGCTGTCGCGGTATTTCTTTCTTCTCGTTGTCAATAACTCTATACACTTAATGATTCTTCAATATCAAAGTAGAAAAACAAGGAAGAAGAAATGAAAGAGAAAGAGAGAGTATAGAAGATAGTCGGGAAAATAAAAGATAGAGAGGAGGAAATAAGGCAAAAGAGGATGAAAGTGTGAAATACGATTACTACAAGCGGAAACGCCAGATATCTTTTAGTATCACAGTCAATGCGAAAGCCTGGATCAAAAGCCTGGACTTTCGATGATGCCTCGAGTCGAACCGAATCGAACGTTTATCAGCGATACGATTAAATCTTTCGTCATTCGTTTTACAGAATAACTTTTATCGATCGATACGTTCGCAAACGCATAATATGCCAAGCGGACAAGGGGGCAAGCGGGAAAGCAAAGTTTTGCGTGATACGTTAACAGCAAGTGTTTTCGGTATGTCGCGAGAAACGACGAAAAAGTGACACAACCGAACAGTATTCGGACGATTCTTTGGTGAGTCGTCTGCGACTATGAAAACCCTTGTCCTTTCGTCATTCTGTAACCAACGTTTTTAATCGCAGCATTTACCGGTCCGTATCATCGTGTCGTTTCGATCGAACGTTCACATATATATTCTATCGTTCGCTCCCATTCACTCGTTTCTTCGTTCGCTCGTTCGTTGTTCGTTCACATGTACATATACTAATTTGTTGATTGAATTAGACTGTGGTTATAGCGGATGGGTATTCGAACAAACTGACATTCTGACGAACAATACATCCGCCTAATCAAATATGTATATAGATTTGTGTGTGTGCGTGCGTGCGTGTGTGTGTGTGTACACACACATATATATATATATATATATATATATATATATATGCATTGCAGTCTTCGGATGTTTGATAGGTTAGAACGTAAGTTGGTCCGAATAAGTGTCCGCTATAAACATGACCTTAGTTAGCTGTGTTGCTCAGTCGGTCATTTAGCCGATTCGTCCATTGGGGAAGAAAGGGCAAAGTATTTTTAGGAACAAGCGCATTCGAGTACTTGAATGTTCTTCCAGTACGAGTTTTTCAACTGAGTAGCATCGTTCTCGTCGAAATAAACGATCATCAACTCGTCGAGCTTACTCGGCGCGCAGCATGGTTTAGGCACTTTTTTTCTATCTTCCTTCCACAGCAGACTTTGCAGAAGGGCGTGATGATGAGCCGGATTGTATCTAGGCGGGCATCGCCCTTTACAGTATCCAGCGTCGAAGGTTTTCGGGTAAACGATAAATTCGAAACCTTTCAGGTCTTTGAACATGACGGTAAGCTCGTGTCTGCAACACTTTTTACTCTCGCCTTTGCACTTTGTCCTACGTCCTTTGTGCAGAGACATCACATCTTTGGGCGAAGAACGTTTTACTCTGGCACTGCCCGAATACGTCGTGGTGAACACGTTGAGAACCGGCAAGGAAACGGCGCGTGTCACCGGTTCGCTGTCTACCATAAATTCCAGTTCGACTCCTAGGTTCTCGAGCGGCGTTTCGATCCACGAGGAAGCGGCCTGAGTCACGTCCAGTTCCAGCCATCTTGGATTTCGGGAGTCCAGCAGCTGAATTTTTCTACGACCGATCAACTTTCTCGAGCGACGAAACGACGAAATTCGGAGATAGAACAACACCTCCAGCTCGGAACGTTCGGTGTAGTAATCTGTCGTCGGTCCGTGAAGCAGCAGTCGCAGTGTCGCGTGATCCACCGACGTTTGATCCAGATCCTTCTGAGGAATTTCCACGGGAAAGAATAACCAGTGACGATAGGGTTTTTCCTTTTCGCTCGTCCCATCCAGTCGACTCGATTCGTTTCCAGGATACGCTGTAACAATTACGAACGAATAAACACGAACAATTGATACGCGTAACGCGTAACGTTACGTAAGTGAAAACCTTGAATCGTCTTTGATCTTCTATCGCTACATTGCCTCCTCGTTCTCTCGCCTGTTGGTATGTCGACGCTAAATAATATGAATCCACGATTTCTGCATTCTCGACTACCTGCTTTTTATCTTTCACCTTTCCAGTTTTCCCGTCGCGATTATCGCAACTTAGCTACACGCGCGTTAAGAGATTTGCCAGCGGACGCGAAAATATCGTTAAAACTGCCTATGACCTATGAGAATGGACGCGTTCACGCGTATCCGGCTAGAGATCACGAGAACGGCAACTCTCGTCCGTTCCATTTTCATCGGCTAATTAGTGGAATTATTAAATTCCGGGGTAATTCGTTCGTACACGTACGCACGAGTCCCTGTTCGCTTTTTCTCTGTTTCGCGGGCGTATCCAATCTTCGAACTCGATTCATTCTGTCTCTTTCCGCGTAAAGTGCGGATCGATATCGTTCACGATATATTAAATTTTCTTTCGCAGTTTTATAGAAGTCCGATAGCAATGAAGTGAGTATCGGTGCAAAGAAACACGTACGTTAAAATCATATAACAGTTTATTAATATAATAGTCACACAATAGAAACGTTCGCTCTGATATGCTCGATGTCTGACAGTATGTTGATACTGGTATAGAAAACCTTTTTACCAAAGGCACCTCGGTCGACCATTACGAACGTCCTTACTCGGTTTCTTACGGTTCGTCCTGGTGACTCACCTGTTTGTTTGTTTTCGTCGTTTTTGTTGTTCGAGGCGACGGTTTAGAAAGGTGTTGTCGGTGACAGCACAGTAACGATTTGTCTTTTCTTTTGAACTTTACTCTAAGAAAAACCGCATTACTTATGGCACCGTTCAATATTATAATTATCATTAATACATAATAAGTTCTACGTTGTGATGTATCGCATTTACATATCTAAATTTTCGTGGTTAAGTACTAGACGATATTGAGAATATTATCGATTGTACGCAGCCACCTTCATATTGAAGCACGCAACGATCTCATAGAAGAAAATCGATACCTATAGTTACGATGCAACTTATTCGATAGATTATCTCGATATATTCGATCTATATTCGATCTCTCCAATTGGAAAATAGATGTTGGGTTTGGTAAGAGAAAACACGGTGGCATTCTTGTAACGCAACACCGACGGATTAGCGTCGCGTCACTTAGATCGGCTGGTTCGGTAGCAGTCGTAAAACATCGTGTAATACGAAGCTCGCGTTACGGATCCTAGGAAATAAATCTGTCAGGAATAATCGTAAAAATACGACGAAACAGATTGAGAAAGTTATCTGGGTATGCGTCGTATGTCGGCAACGATATACAGCGCGCAACGGTTCGACTCGAACGTTATCTCGACTCGATGTCTCGAAACCGTTCATACTATGTATATGTATAACAAACGATTCGAGATATATTCGGTAATGTTTCTATTTTTCTTGGAATGTTTGAAAAAGATCTTCGAGTCGATTTACTGCTAAAGAAATGGCCTGGCCACGATTATCGTAGTAAGTATATATCAATAACAGAAATCAATCATGAAAATTCAAACTGTGAAGTAACTGGAAACGAAGTGAAATTCAAGAATTGATGATATTTCGATATTTCAGTTTGTGTAAATAATCGAGCAAGCCTATGTGCTTCCGTCACTGAATGGAAATTTGACGGCTTCTCCGAATATTTGACTCGCACCAATTATAGGTTACCTTGCACCGCACTGCTATCTAAAATATTTTAGTCTGTGGGTATATCTTTTATAAATAGTATTTTACGATATTTTTGGCTTAGTTTTCGTAGAATCGGTACGCCTCCATTCGTCTAGAGTCTAGAGTCTGGGCTCGTGACGAAAAACAGTAAGGGTCGGTTTGGTTTAAATTACCGGTGATCTGCGATCGATTGTCGAGAGTCACGCGTGAGAGTCGTCGACAAATTGATCTTTCTCGACGATTCGTTCTTATTGCATTCGGAAACTTGTTACTCGGCATTCCGTGGCGATCGGAATTTCTCTTTCGTAATAACGCAGATGCTTCTAGCAGAGATCTCTCGAGCGGAATAATGCGAAAACGGAAAAAGAGAAAATAGAGCGAAGATACGAGTTGATGGAATCTGATCGAATCGAGATAAATCGAAATGGAATTACGTTAAGCGAAACGAAGTGTTTTATTTGTAAACTCGTTCGCTTTATATCGTATCATTCCAGAAGTAACGTCACTCTTACTTTGCACTTTGAATTTCTACGATAAACTGAAACGGTAAATACGTAACTACTGAATTTATAATTAACTACTAGAAAGATTGCTAACAACATCGATATAAAGATGATCAATACCAATGAATCAGAGAATAGGTTTGTTTTATTATGAGAATGATTAGTAGCACACATAGAAAACATCAGATAAACTATTTAAAACGATGTAATTGGAAATTGTTGCGTTATTCACTCTATTCTCTAAACTTAGTACCGACAGATGTTCGTTTATTTTGATCGCTACAAGATCTAAACAACAACGTGGTTGTAAAATAAACAAGCTATAAGAAATTTAACAAAATAGCGAATCTCAAAGTATAGTAACGGAATAAAAAAGGAAAGACGAAGAAAGTGAAATAGTCAGGGAAGTTAAATATTTAGGGAAAAGCGGATGATATATTATTTATTCGCAATTACGATAAACTCTTCAAGTTTAAGTGACCTTTCCTTTCCTTTTACGTTCTTTTAATTTATTTTCAACGAACGTGAAACAACACGTAAAAAAAAAAAAAAAAAACAGAGGATGCGCAAATAAGAAAAATTATCACGATATTAACGATCGAAGTAAGAAATTGTCTCGTCTTTCTCAGTTTACTGGTTAACGCGAGAGATCGATAATCGCGGTTGGTTCGATACGCATCGATTCCAGATACGCCTGGTAAAATCTCGTCGACGTTGCCGAACTGGCGGAAACTAGGATGCTCGATGTTTACACAAGTAGTAATTATAGCGTGGGTATGTATATTTTTTCAGAAAGATCGTAGGATATTTCGCGTTTCCAAAGATCGCCGGTTCTGTTGAACCGATACTAAATTACCAGCGATTCGAGAACGAAGAAGAATGTCTCAATACACGATCGATCAAGCATTGTTGGTTACCTGTAGCGGGAAACACGTGTAGCATCTTCTTGCTTTCAAAAGTTCGCTCGTCGAGCGGCGACTGCATTCTCATCAGGTACTCTCTGTGTGCTCTTTCGTATTCGGCTTGACTGACATTTGCCTGAAAAAAAACAAAAAAAAAAAAAAAAAAAAAAAACGGAAATATGTGAGAATGACTTACTGACCAGCGAACGAACGCATAATGGTAGGTACGATGATTTTATTTCTTTCATACGGAGAATAAAATTTCATTAGTGTACAAAAGATCAGCGTAAAATGCATAAAATAGATAACGTAGCGAAATTCACGTTACGCGGCATGGAAATTCTACAAAAATTCGAAGCTACGAAAATAGAACGTAAAACTTGATACGATATTATAGTTTTATTGGAAAATAAGGATACGGGAGAAATGGTTGTGAGAATCTCAACGGTCTTACTGGCACGCGAGAGTTACATAATTAGTTTAAGGAGTCGTGGACAGCGTACTTCCATTAATCAATTTGAAAATGGAAATAAAGTCGTTGAATATCGGAAGGATTGCGTGAGAAGCGCGATAGAATCTCCGTTGGACACGTCAAGCAAAATTCCGCTGACCTATGGAAAAATTCATCGAATCGTACGCTTTTACGTTTCCACTGAAATCGATCTTCAAGCGGGATAATTAGTTTGCGGGCGAGGCACTGATACAGTGTCTGCCATCTTCTCAACGTCGCGGCTCAACAACCTTTCTTCGCTTTGCCTCTCTCTCTTTCCTCGCCACTCGTCATTCGTCTTCTTTCGTCGTTGCTCGCCGGCCCCCCTTTGTACTTTTTCTTTTCCTATTCTTCAAATCCCTTTGTCGTTCTCGAGCATCGTTGCAATTTTCGAGATCCACTCGAAACACGTCCCTCGCTACTTTACCCTCGCCGTCGCTCGCGTTGGTATATAATTTCCATGGTGAGAAAGTCCAGACACGCTAGACGTTTCCGGTAAAATTAGCCGGTTCGCGCGGCTCTAGCTAGCCGCGGTACGCGGGATAGCGCACGAGCCGACCAGCATAACGCAACGCAACGATTAATAAGCGAAAAGACGTTTGATGAACGAAACGATTTTCACAGATCGTGAGGTTGAAAGGAAGGAGGAACACGACTACTGAAGGATCGTGTCGTTAAGAATGACTCAGCGAGCTATCAGAGCCGCGAGCCGTGTGAAACGGAGACACACGGACGCCTCCGCAATACGTCGAGTAAGTATGGACTCGTTTAACTGGCTGTTTTCTTTAAAGTCGGCTAGTTAGTGGATTCGAGCGAGTTCCGGTTTGTCGAGACGGTGGTTCCGTCGCGTCGTTCGTGCGTCAAGTATTCGCCAAGGTTTCAGAGTTGCAAGTTGAAAGATAGCCCTCGCCTGCCGGAATGTACGACGCAAGATCATTAGTCCGCGAGAGGGACTCGCGTGGCGAATCGCAAATCGATTGAGACACGCGTTTTCGCTCGTTGCCGATTGAAAGCGAGACGTCGTTTGCCGACCCCAAGCGAGTTGACTCGCGTGTAACCGCTTGACTGGTTCGAAAGGTCGGTCAGTGTCGGTCAGCGATGTCGCGTTCGTTGGTCTTTCGTCTTGGTTTCAAGTTAGAGACTCGACTCGACTCGCGCACGCTTGCTCAACGGCTATCACGAAACTCGAAGATGTTTCTACTTGCAAAGAGGTAGGAGAATGTAAGGAAAAGAGGAGAGGAAAGCAGAGGGAATGGGGTAAAGAGAGGATGTGCGAGGAGGGGTAAGAAGACGTAGTAGACACGGTATGGCTGCGCGAACCTCGAAGACGAACGAAATTGTACAGAGATCCCGATACATAGCACGTACGTACATGTTGCCTCGACGAGTGTCGACCGTGCGCCGGGATTCGAAAGGAACAAAATCTAAACGCAACCACGTCGCGTATCGCTTTCATCGATAGTCGTGTATTATTTTCTTGGAAATATACACCGTGCCTAAGGAAATAGGATAGGCCTATGTAAGTTTTACGAGAAACGGTATGGACCAGATTCGTTGCAAGATATTCGATGAATTATGAATCTTAGCGTTCTTCCAACGATATAAACAGTCGACCAAACTTATCTTCCGTACGCCTAACTCGTGGTACAAATGGAGTTAGGACGATCGAAAATCGTGGTTCGTTTCTGAGAAAATCAAGTATCCGACGCAACTTCGTCATTCTTGGTTTCAGCGATTCGCTTCGAAAGTAGAACCTTCGACCAACTTCAATAGTCACGGTAACACCGTGCGTGAGTTTTGTCGAAGATATCGGCGAACGGGTGTAATCGCCTGGGTCGGTGCGATGACCGAAGGACTACGCGATCCGTTGGCGAGATATTCGGGGAAAGAAATCTGGAAACAAGTGTATGTAAGCGCGCAACGAGGGCATGGGTGACGTTGTAGCGAATGCGGACGACCTTGAAGCAACGTTCGCGCAACCACGTACGCTCGTTTGCCTCCCACGCGTACGTCTCGAAGAAAGATCTTTCGCAAGCAGCGCACATCGCGTCTAGGTGTATCGACGGACGAGTCAGGCCGCATTCTTCGCTTAACCCTCGCCCCTCTGCCTCGAGGCTCGAGGGCTCGACGAAACACGCGGCGGGAATGCGCGTCATCGTGTTTCAGATTCGAACCGTTTCTCATCGAACCCGATTTCGTTCGATGTCGGCTGCGCGTTTGTAACACGTTCGATCGCGAGCCAATGCCATCACGCACTTCTCCCATAGCTTTCTCTCCGGTATCAACCGTAACGACCACGAATCTCGCTGTATCATCCTTTCTCGAGGTCGAGACGACGGTCTATCGCGGTGAAAGTCGCGGAAAGTTAAGCAGACGAACATCTATCTGCGATTTTCATCATTCGACATCGTTAAGTTCGCTCGATTTCGTTGCTCATCGAGTAGAACGATCGTTGCGAAAGGCGAATCGACCGGGACGATTGGACAAATTCGGACGATCGCCAGTCTTCTGCCTCGTAACTCGTTGCTTTCGTTTGCGAACGAAATTACCGTTTCCTTCGTACACCGAGTTATCTGTCATCGGCGTAGAAAAAGTATAAAATAGAAATTCGTAATAAAATGGAAGCGAAGGATAAGCGTAGTACAATGTCGCATATTCGCGACATTACAGAAGCGATCAGCGGACAGCGCGATACGTAATCGGCGACATCGTTTGCTCACGATCGCGTTGAAACTATCTCCGATCGCTACGACCAAGTGCTTGCAAATCGATTGCGACGAATGCGAAAGAAAGTTAATTGGACACATTCTACGTTCTCGACGTCGCCGGTTCTTGTCTCGTCGTCCCATCGTCGTCCCCTCGTCTCTTCTCGTCGCGGATCGACTTGTTAAAAAGCAACGAAGCTGGATATAAATGTGGACGATGGACTGGTGGGTAGGGGTATGCGTTAAGTGCGGCGGATCATCGAACGAGGTAAAAGAAGAATGTACGTTTGCGCGCGCGCGCGCCGCACGAGAAGACCTGAAAACTAGAAAACCAGAAAGATAACTGGTTCTATCTTCCCTTCGGCATTAGAGGTACATACCTACATGTATGTATATATGTAGGTGCTTGCGTTCCAACTCGCGTACTCTCTCTCTCTCTCTCTCTCTCTCTCTCTCTCTCACACACACACACACACACACACACACACACACACTCGTCGAGAATGTCCTCGAGTTTCGAGGACGGCGAAGAATCGACGTTCGTTATCGCGTGCGCGCATAACGGCGAACCTACCGGCTACAGAGGCTGCGACAACAGGTGTTCTTTCGCGACGTCGCTCCCGCCACCTCTTCTCCCGCTCTCGTCCTTTTCAAGATCCGGAACGAGACCTCCTTCGATCATCGTCATCGACTAAATCGCCGTTCCTACCGAAATCCCCAAGCCCGAGTTCCTCCGATTTCACCGATCGTCTCGGATCGCTTGGGAATTTCCGAACGATCGATGCCAACGTTCACGTAACGCTCCGAATTTAGATGGAAACGCCGTGCGTCTAAAATCGCTCTGCATCACGCGCTAACCCTCGACCGATCTCGACTCGTCGCCGACTAAATCACTCCGCGGCCCTCCAGTTTTCACATCCGAATTTACGCGTATTTTTATCTTATTTTATCGGCCTAATTCGAATTCGCGTAACTTGACGGATCCGAACGAGACGTCGCTCGTTTTCGCCACGCGAATCAGCCGATTCGACGCGACGCGACGCGACGCGTGCCGATCGTATCGATAGTCCAACGACCCCGGCAGGTCCAAGTTTGCCGTCGTAGGCAACGTGCTGCATCTTCATTAGTAGCAGAAAGCGAGGGACCGGATGAAAAAAAGCGAAGAGGAACGAGGGGAGAGGAAGAGTTGAATAGAGCAGAAAAGAACGGAGCGCAGCAGCGGCGGCGTCGTCGTCGTACGCACGTGGACAGCCGGTTCTGCATACCAGCAGGAATGCGCACGTGCTCGTGCATACGTAGCGAAAGTGGGGCAACGCGGACCACCCACGTTCCTCGTCTTCGACTCGTCGTTGTTTACGTACTAGTTGCCGCTCGCACCATGTCGTTCCCGCGATTTCTACGCTACACGCATAATACCCTTTCGCCGTTGGCTTGCTCCTTTCCATTCGATTCCCTTCCGTTCTCTTTCTTTCTTTTCTCAAGCCTTCCTCTCCCTTCTCTCGCCATCTCTTCCCCTTCACCGCACCCTCTCCATCTGTTTAGCCCTTTCTTCCTTTTCCTTCGTTGCTCGTTACCCTCTGCGAAACTCCACTGCCGCCATTACCGCCACCGCCACCATCGCTACTCTCCGCCTTCTCTACGTCGAGCATTATCTATCTATTTCCACCTAGAGTTCCGGCTTCCCTTCGTTTTTTCTTTTTTTTTTTCACTTTCCGACTGCTTTCCCTATTTTTCTCGCGCCGTTTGTCGTTACTGTCGTTATTACTCATCCCATAGACGGGAATAAAAAAGATTGGCGCGAAATATATAAAAAGGAAACGCGAGCTCTTCTCGCGTATCTCGTTTGTTAAATAAATGGAATCTCATAGTAACGATAACAATAATAATAATAATAATAACAACAACAACAACAACAATAATATCGTCGTTGATGTTACGTTGATAGCTGAATTTTTTTCAGACCAACAATCGACTCGCTGATCGGCAAAAATCGAGATCGATCGCGCAACCAACGCGTTCTGTTCACGGACGTGAGACGCTGCCACGTGAAACATCGGCATGGATATGCGTGTCCGTGTCCGTGTCCGTTTCCGTATCCGCGATGCCGAGTGGAGCACGACGAGAGACGAGAAAAGCAAAAGCGAACCGAGAAAGGGAGGAAAAATGGAAGAGAGAGATGCGAAAGACCACTCACCTTGGAAGGGTCGGGTATCCTCTCGAGGCCAAGACCTCGCGCGATGCTCCTTCTGATAATATCCAGCTCAGTCTCGTCGAGAACGGTCCTCGTCGTCGGTCGATCCTCTTCTCGGAAAGCGTCCTCGTAGACGTCCTCGAGACCGGCCGAGCGGTCGAGGTCGTGTCGAGGACCGGTTCGAGAGAGCGGACTCTGCCGCGGCAGCATCGGCACGGCCGACGCGGCCGGCACGCAAAGCGCCGCCGCCGCTACTGCCACCACAACCGCCACGATCGTCGTCGCTATTCCAAACAAACCAGAAGATTCGTTGCTTCCGCTCAGCCACCGACGTCGACGACATCGTTCGCATCTCCTTCCCTCGACGATCCTTCGTCCATCCAACGATTCTTTACGCGCCGCCGCTTCTCGCCATTCGTTGGAAATTGTCGCATCCTCCTTGACGATGTCGTCGAACCACCATCCGGATTTCCGATCTAGAGAAGACTCGAACGACGAACCTTCGAGATGAACCACCGCGTCATCTCTTCCGGCACCGTCGCCGCCGCCGGTTGCCGTCTCGACCAAGTACCGAGAGTCTGGATCGTCGATCAGCGTCTGGTGTCCGGTCCGACAAATTCCAACCAGGGCTACTCTTCGACGATCCTGCCTCCTCTTTCGAGCACCGTTCTCCGAGCGACTGGACGCAGCGCCGGTGAACGCGTTTCGGCCGGTCACCTCGATCGGTGCTCGCGATTCAAGTTGCGGCACGATCACGCCACAGACTGCGACCCCGCCGATAGGCACCGCGACGAGAGCGCGGCCGGAACTGGCGCCGCTTCGCTCGAGCAACCACACCGATGCCTCTTGCTCCGCGTTGTCACGGGTCACGAGTCGACCAGTCGTTGCCAGCTTTCCCATAGCCGGCTGCTGATCCACGAGTTTAAGCACGATCCACCGAGGTACCTCCTCCCTGGGAAGCACCTCGTCGCAATCGTGCACCGATTCTGTATCTAATTTCCTACGCCTCTCTTCCTTCGCCTCTCTTCCTTCGCCCTCTTCCTTCGCTTTTCTTCCGTTCCTTTCTTCTCCCGTGTCCTTCTTCCTTGCGCGCGCCTATTCTCTCCCTAACTTTCTCGTCTCTGGCGTTATCTTCTTTACGTCGCTTTTCTTACCTTTAACTTCCGACCCTCTTGTCAGGCATTAAACGCGTCGATCAACATCATGTCAGCCGAGACTGGCGCGAATCTCAACGAACCGCAGTAGACGGTGTTCGGCGATCGACTTGGAAACGAGCAAGCGAAGGTCTGCGAGATTTTTTGCGAATACTCTACGACAGTGTCCGACCGCTATTCGAACCGTGTTCGATTCTTTCACTTTCTTCCACCACGTTGCTCTGCCACGCGACGATTCATCCGCTTCTCTTAACGCGCAATGCCAAACAATGCCGACCACGATGGATCGTCCGCTCGTTTGGTTTCTTCTTCCTACGCGACGGTAACGGTGACTGCGACAACGACCACGACGACGACGACGACGACGACGACGACGACGACGACGACGACGACGACGACGACGACGACGACGACGTTGACGTGGACGGAATAGAACCGAACGCGGAGGAGGATCGAAGAAAGTGAGAGGAAGGTAAAGGAGACAGTGCCGAGGCGGTCATCTTAAAACACAGACCGTTCGAACATTTACGATTGTCGACTGATTTTCAATGATTCTACGCGCCCTTTGCTCCCTGTCTCCCTCTTCTTCGCCGACTCGTCGGAAATACTGAATATCGAAAGACGCGGTGAACTTCTTATTGGACACGGCCAGGTTGAGACGGAACGGGACGAGAAAATACGACCCGCTCCGTTCGGACGTCGCGCGTCGACTGCCGAATACCGTACTCGGCAACACGCACTCGCGTATATATCCCGTTTACTACTCCCCGCCGGCGCGCCGGCCGGCTGATCGCGCTTCCAATCTCTCGGCGTCCAGTTCGACATCGTGACCACCGCTGCTGCTGCTGCTGCTGCTGCTGCTGCTGCTATCCTTGCCGTCGTCGTAGCCCCCGTCGACGACGTTGTCTCGTCTATCGTCTATTCGTCGTCTATCGTTTCCAAGCACCGACCTTGTTTTTTTCCTCCATGAAATCTGCGAAAACGAGCCGCGCGGTGGTTCGGCAAAGTTACCCGATTCCTATCGTTGAATACTTTCGCGCGTATGTTACGCGTGTCGCGTAAAACGTTTTAAAGCATCGTTAGCGCTGTAAAGAGTAAACGATCATACTCGAAAGTAACGCGAACATGCATAGGTATAACAATCGCAAATTATTGTATATAAAAAGTTGGTATACAGCGTGAATAATGGTAGAACAGCTTAAAAGTAACAGAGATACGGAGGTGTACTTTATTGCGAGATATCGTCGATCGTATCTTACATGGAGTCTCGTTTCGATGTTACGCGCGAATCTATCAACGCTGAGCGCTGTATGTACTCGCCGGAATGGAGATTCCGCAAATTGCGTGGAATTAGGACGAACAGGATTATACGAAGAGTACAGTTCTTGTCGCGGTAACCATCGAAGTTTTACGCGACAAATGCGTCCGTGTGACGGAAGCAAAGGCGGCGCCTAGTCCGTGGTTCTTTATCACCGGAAGGACCGTTAAATAGGACAACGTCAACGAGGAAATCGAGAGACGGTCAGCCGAGAGATTGGAATAATCGCTCGCGAGGTCAAAAGTCGCCTCGAAACGACGAGTGCCTGTTCGTTTTTCTGACGCGAGATATTCGGTCGCGAAACCGTTGATATTCTTTTTTCAAGCCGTCCATCCGATCGACGAAATACGTATCTCGGCGCAGGGAACGGTTTGCATTCGGAGCTGCGATTCGCAACATTGACGCAACTGCTAACCGGTTACGCACGCGACCTCAAAAGTACGGCAGACTACCCTTCGGAGTGTTAAACGCTGCTCGATTTCGGGGAATCGATTGATCGGCGAAACGAATTCGCGCTAGAGGCGCGCGTTCGTGTCCCCGGGGCTCGCACGATTTTTCGCGGAATGAAAAGTTCGCGTGACCGCGACGCAACGACCGCGTGGCATTTTCGTGGCGGTCGACGCGTCATCCGAGGGATCTCGTTGCTCGTCGGAACGTTTCAGCCCTTTCCGTCGTCGACCGAACGCGAGAGAAAGTTTCCGCCGCCGAATGGCGAAGAAACGGAGAAAGAGATACGGTTACTCGTGAATGCGCGCCAACTTTTCCACACACCTATTCGAGCAGCCTCGACTTTATCAACGCGACCGTGATAGCCGGCTGTCGTTACAGCGTTGATGAAATTTCCAAATATTTCGTACGAATCGCACGATATACGATAAGTTGAAATACTTTTACGAGCCACAGCATAGAGAAAGGGAGCGGGAGAGAAAGGACGAGCGATACGTAACTCTACGTATGTACTTTGTACGAGAATGGTATTTAGTTTGTCCCGTTTCGTGCGCCATAATGCCGCGCCTGGTTCCGTCACGTCGCTTCGCGTTTCGCTGACGGTGCGGCACGCTCGCTTAGTCTCACCCCGCCTTGCCTCGGTTGCGCCTCGCTAAATGCTCCTACCTCTTCGGTTTACCTCGCGTCACATCGCGTCACATCGCGTCGCGCGTTGTTTGTTCTTGGAAACGGCGACCGGCGGACTTGCAAGGTAGAGCATGATTCACGAATACCGGGGACGGCCAGTCCTTCCTGCACGCCCCTCGTACGCGTCCGCCTGGAAAGTCGTGGTCGTTGCCGGTCGTTGCGGCTGTTCCCGCTAATACCCCGTAATATCCCGTAATACGTCGATGACTAAGCCAATTTTGCCAGCAGAGTTCCTTCGACAACAGCCAACCTACGCGCACCATCGCTGTAACAGCGCGTCGTAGCGAGTTACCAAGGATTCCCGCTATATTCGAGGAATCTCTGTCGGTGGAAAATCCTGAACCGTATAACGATTCGATTCTCGGCACCGTTACGCCTGGAACGTCGTCCGTTCTTCGCCACTGGCAAATCCCTGTAGATGGTATCGCGCTTGATCACCGTCGCGATCGTCGTCGGTGTTCGCGTCATCGGTATCGGTATCGACACCGGAATCGACGATACCATTGGCATTGGCACCGATACCGATACGAACGTTACCGCCTCCGCTCGGATAGAGCGCAGAGAAGACGGGAGAGCGCCGATGAATCGCGCGTTAAAAATAAAGAAGCCCCATACTGGTGTTTCCCGTTCGCGTCCAACGAACTTGAGAGACGACGCGGCTCGAGCCACCAAAACCGTTCCCAAGACCAAACGAGCGAATGTCCCGCGAGTAACCTTCGAAACCGTACTTCCGGATTTTTCTCAAGCAAATTCTTCGCAGCTATGTCATCGTAGCGTGTAAAGCACGCGGGAATCCGTTTTAACGATCTCTCGCATTTTAACCGACTCTCCGCCTCTTCTCCCGGCCCAGTCCTTCGCTAAATCTTCCAATCGAATCGTTTTAATCTGGCGCTCGGTAGCGGCAAACGTGTGAACGTTTGAAAAGCGCACCGAGTTAGCGAAGGCTAATCGCACCACGTGGGAACGAGTGAACGCGACGGACGGGTTAAGCGAATACCAACGTTTGACGGTGCACGATGGGTCTTCTCGAAAGTCGATGCGTTTTCGATTACCACGCATACCCGTGCTTTCTAGAGCTTCCCATACTATCTTTCGCGCACTACGGATACGGTGCATCGCAGCACGAGGTGCACCGAGGAATTCTCCCTCGACTCGAGATCTCTGCCCCATAAAGTTTCGTCGTTCGCTCTGGAATTTCTTCCAAACGGAGTTTCCAACGTTCGATTCAGAAATCGACGGCGTGTAACGTTCAAAATTCTAACGGAAATCGCGGAATCGTTTACCACTATGCGATAGTCTAGGACGATAAGAGTATCGAACGATCCAGTTTGCGCATAGAGGGTTAAATCGTTATCGGTAATAGCGATATCCGCCGAGATCGTAAAGCAAAGAGAGAGATTCTGCGATTGTATGATGAGAATTCTTTATTCGACGAATATTAAACAAAGACTAGTTGCAAAGTAACGCATAAATTGTTGTATTATATCGACCATCGAGTCTCGCGTTGACGATTCTTCGTTCCTTTGGAATACGACACGGTAAAGAGCGGTACTGGATCGAGCTGCTCGAAGCAAAGAAATGGCTGAACGTACACGCGGCGAAAGCTAAGGGTAAAACGAGGGCGCGTGCCAGAAGTCGAAGAAAAGGAAAGAGAAACGAAAGAGAGGAAAAAGAGAAGCGGAGTATTAGCTAGAATTTTATGACTCGTAGCGCTCGATAACGACGATTTCCAGCTTGTCCCAACTTTTCCCTCTTTTTCCCCGGTCTTAGTCAGCTCTTTTCTCGGAACGCGCGATCGCTGGATTTTCTATTCGCTCGACGTCAGTCCTACTTTCGCGCCTATCCCTAATCCTATCGATTATACCGCGAAACTTTCTTCGAAATTCGAAACTTGAAAGTCACGAGTCGTACGATCGATGAAAAGGAGCGAAACACGTGAGTCCGCTCGTCGTTATTCCCCGTTATTCGTTCGCTCCTGCACGCCACGCAATTTTCGTCCTTCTTCCACCGCATTGCTCAACCGATCTCGTTCACTTCCACTCGACTCGACGACGTCCACCGCTTCTCTTCCATCGCGCTTTCTTCCAATCGAGTTTCACCGGGAACGGACAAAAGCGAAGCGGATTGCGTATCAAGCTAGCCACTGAAGGATAAGTACAGTATCGTCCGACCCATTGTACTATCGTTATCGCGGATAGGAATGCTCGTCGATCGCTCGATGCCCGATGGCTGGGAACAGGTAGATAAGCCGGTGATCGGTCGCGGATCGAGACGTTTGTCCGTGCGTTACGCGCACGGCTCGAAGATCTACCACT
This sequence comes from Bombus confusus, assembly GCA_014737475.1. Lineage (NCBI taxonomy): Eukaryota > Metazoa > Arthropoda > Insecta > Hymenoptera > Apidae > Bombus > Bombus confusus. The sequence continues at coordinate 1,011,741 of JACXIV010000035.1, read as the reverse complement.
TCCATTTTCACCATTCTAATACGCCTGGTATATACTTGTCGATCAATTTCTCGTAATAGGGCCACAATTTCTCGATGTCCGGGACTTCGCCGCTCTTCGTATACAGATCGTATTTACTGAAATGGTAATAGTGAAACGGTTAGTCCGAGCGTATCTTTCATCTTCCTTCTTTCTATGTATATTTTGGAAGATGATAAAATCGACGGTTCCCCGATACGTATTTATCAAAGACACTAAATTACTCGAGAAACTGATATTAACATTCCGCGTATATTATATTCTACCATTTTTTGCTTCTTATTTCTTTCTTTCTTTTTCTTTCTTTCTTTCTTTCTTTCTTTCTTTCTTTCTTTCTTTTTTTTTTTTTTTTTTTTTTTTTTTTTTTTTTTTTTTTTTTTTTTTTTTTTTTTTTTTTTTTTTTTTTTTTTTTTTTTTTTTTTTTTTTTTTTTTTTTTTTTTTTTTTTTTTTTTTTTTTTTTTTGTTCTCGTTAGTTTTTTAGTCTTTTCGAGGAAAGAAGAGAAACACGGTGATCGAATATCGATACTCGCTTAAAGTCGTTGATCCACTTCAGCATCTCGATATCTTCGTCGGTGCAAAAGTGCATGTAGTCGCCAGCCGCGTGCCACGGATAAAACGAATGATAACGAATCATAGCTAAAGCCTGCTTCGGTAGTTTGCTGTTGTTGTGCACCAGGACGCGATACAAATATTCGTCGTGACCCCAGGACATCAGTAACTTGTCGATGCCGCACTTTGGTTCGTACATGCCGTATTTCGTGCTGAAGAGAAAACGTGAAAAATGTTTTACCACGAATTTTTTCTTCGAGGAGCGAAATAGTCCTCTTCGATACTCACTTGTACCGAGCGTCTTTACCGTCCGGATTATCTTCGAAGCTGGTCGCCCTGTAGACGATGGAATCAGCCCAAGCGCATCCCACGGGAAACGTGTCACCCACAACTGCCCATTGTGGTTCCCCATAGAAAGCCATTATCTAGATCGGAGGAATTTGGCATTTACTCAAGAGAGAAGCATTTTATTTCGAGAATACGATCTCAAGTACGAAATAACTAATTGCTTGCCATTTTTCAGGATGGTCTCTACTCTAGACAAGCTGCGAGACACGTTACCTTGCCCAAGTCGTGAATCAGCCCGGTCAAGTGATACCAATCCATGTCAGGATGCTCCTTCCTGATAGATTCTGCAGTTTGGAACGCGTGAACGATATTTGGCAAACTGGTGTCCGGATCGCTCTCGTCCACCAAGTCGTTCAACTTGATCAACGAGTCCTTTATAGTCATCTTGGCCTTGTCGAATCGCAGCCATTCTTTCATGCGAGCTGAAACGCGAGATTCGTAAGATTACGAGTACGATTCGCCGGATGATCGTTCCCTTCCTTTCGTTCCCGTCGTTCAAAATTACTTCATCGGCTTTCCAAATCCATCCCTATTCCACCCACTTATTTCGGAGTAATCGAAAACTTAATCGGGAAACACGCGACGCGAAAGTAAAACTTAGGCGCACTTGCGATACCGATCATAAACATCAGGACACCCGTTGATGTGCAAGTATCTTTAGCTCGGTAATCAAATTACCGACCACGTTTATTTTGTCATAGATCCGTTATATCGTTCGTATCGCGCGCGCGCTTTACAGTCTAAAATGCCAAATGAAACAAAATAAAGCAAAGCCGCGTAGGATTTTCCGTTGAACGTAACGAATAGGTGTCCCGATACTTGCGTCAGCGCGCGTACGTACGCGTACATTACGACGTATTACTCACACTGTACAAACTCGACGGTTTGATTAGCGTGCATCTTTTCGTAGGTCTTCCGAACCCGCTCCTTTACCGGGTCGGTCGGATCCTCGGAGTAATCCCTAAACTCGCGCTCCAGTTTTCCCGCGTAAACGGTCTCTGGTCGGTACTTGTCCGAAGGATCCAGGATGGTTTGCCTTTGCGGCTGTACCTGTCGTCACGTATCAATCACACTTAATCTCCTTTGCTTTTTCCACGCTCGCCCCTGTTCGTGTCGTGATTTCGAAAACAGTAAACACCGCGGTCGTTGCCTACGTTCTGATCGATGTCAGAGGACTCCTTCAAAAGGAGGATTCGTAATTCAAATTTAAAGCGAAGGAGAAACACGTTTGCCTCCGAATTACGTGAAAATCGATCGTGACTCGTGTTTATCGACAACGTCTTTTTTTTTTTTTTTCTTTCTTTTTTTTTTCATAAAGTTTAGCTTCCGTTGCGCACCGTACACCGTACATCGTCAACCGAAATGTTTTGTAACGCAACGAACGACACGGAAGTGAAAGGGACGAGAAGGGGACGCCAGGGAAAAAGAGAAATGGAAAATTGCGTTCGATTACCGTCGCGGCGATTGAAGATCAAGACGATCGATCATCGAGGCAAATTCGATCGAAGAAGCTAACGATCATCGGTTACTACTCGATTCATCGTCTCCTCTTAATACTTACGAGCGTTTTAGCCGACATCTGTCTATGCGGCTATATTCCAACTGGTATTGAGTATGCAACACCGACTAACTAGTCCCGTGCGACCGAGTTAACTTATAAATCTGAGGCAATTCAACCCTTGACCTCTGCTTCATCAAAGTATGGTCACGTGTGTAATATTCGATACGCGTTATCTCGATCCAATACATTCGTATGTGTTTCTAAACAGACGAACGCACGAGATAAAAAACATTTCATGGAATTTAACAATTTAGCAGTAGTGCAGTCTATGGATCTGCCCATCTCGAGCTGCTCGTCCAATCAATCCATCTATCTCTTCCGTACCATTCACAGTACCAATTCATCTCTCTCCCTCCCTCTCTCTTCTTCTTCATCTTCTCCTCTCCATGACTCGCGAATAATATTTTCTTTTACTGTTCTTTCATCGTCACCGTTCCAGCTTGGAAAGTTTTTAACTTCGCCCGCGTAATATTCTGATGCCATCGATACTCGATTCATCACAATCAGCCGATTTTTTGTCATCGTTTTTTCTTCGCGTTCTTCTCTCCTTTTTACCCGTATCTTTGCCACTTTGCTGGAATTCGTTTTGCGACGAAACAAACGATGCTATTTCGGATGAAAATAAAAGCGCCGCTTTCCTTTCTTTTATTCCATTCTTCTCTCTTCTTCGTTGGAGTTCTCGTTACCAAAACGATACTATTTTGGACGAAAACAAACACTCGCATTTTTCTTCTCTTCTTTTAATTCTCTTCCCTCCTTTCTTCGTAAGGAGGTCTTTTTATCGAAGGGGCGCTATTTTCTTACGCTATTTTGCTTCAACGTACCTTTCCTTCTCAGTTTATTAACGATCTTCTTGTCAAAGGAGCATTATTTTGGACGAAAATAAAAATCTATTTGGCGATTTGAATCGATCCATCACGTTATATAACTAACAAAGCATACAGTTGGACGTAATCGCGTGAAAAGCGGCGCATAAAGATATCGTGCGGGCTCGTGAATGACATTCTTTATATTACGAAAAAGATGTCTCGAACCGTAGCGGGAACGGTAGGAAAAAGTTTCGCGTAACGGTATTTTTCTATTGGCTTGTGAAAAGACGGTCTATTCCATCAACGATTCAGTCTTTCTTGAAATTAAAAGGATGAAAAGGAAGATCAGAAGGAAGAGAAAGAGGAAGAAGAGGAGGAGGAAGGAGAGGAGGAGCAAGAAGAGGAGAAAAACAGAGGTTACACTGTTAGCCTGTAATGATATAGACCCTGGATTTTTTTTAACCGGAGATTGGAGATTGGAGAAAGCAAAATTGCCACTTAACGCTTTTCGATTACAAATTACTACCGAACGATTTACCTCGTGGTACGTGGTTCCTACTTTCGATCCACTCGTATTTTTCTAACGTTGGAAAATATCTGAAGTTTGAAGAAAATACGAGAAAACTCGTTACTGACACGCGATGTCTTGCTAAAGATTCTCTTAAAATATCAAAAGTCTTTAATTTGTTGAAGTTAAAATTGAAATATGAGAAAGTTTGCGAGCCGCGGCAGCATCAGGAGTAACGACGTTGTTGCTCTCACGCTACGTTGTTGATTTTTGGAGAAAATTCAACCGAAAATTGGACTTTGAAGGAGCGCAGTTGGTACAGTTACGCAACAGCATCGTTAAACAGGTGTTTGCCGGTATTTTGTTCTTTGTTTATTCCGACGGCACACGTGCCTTCTTCGTACGTAGTTCAAGCGACTCGTTCTCGATTTATTCAACTCAATTAGACGACAATTGATTTGGCGCAAAAAGAAATAAATCCTCGGGGCAGTTTATATGCGATCGGTGTTAAATGCATAACACATCGATGCTATTTTCATACTACAAATTATCGAGGAAGAACTACTGGCTTACTTATTTAGACGATAGAGACGTTGAACGACTGTGCAGGGAAGCGGCGAGCAAATGGAAGAAAGAGAAGACAAAGAGTGGAAAGAACTCGGAATAGATTGCTGCTTGACATCTGCGAATGTTTCTCTCGTATTAATGCTGAATCGATTGATGTTGCGCGCATGCTGAATCATGGAATACTTTAAATTGATAACCTTTGGTATTACGCAAAGGATATATTTTCAAAGTTAAATATTTTCCACTCAAATATCTAGAGGCAAAAAACAAAGAAAATAAGAAGCGAGTTGCCAACAGTGTTTCCGCTTTTCAATACACCGAACTGACGGAACTGTGACGGCAGCGTCGACTGTTTATCGCGATGACGGTATTCTACTTTGACATTTTTTCGCTTAATGACGAACTCTCGTTACATAATCAGTTTTATTTTTCTTTTAGCGTCTTCGCTCTTTTTCTATCCGTCCTCGTTCCCATTCTTTTTATAATCCACAAAAATCGATGTAAAACGAATTTAGCTCGTTTCCAACGACATTCGATACATTTTCGTATTCTCGATACGTTTACTCTTATTTACCATTTTTATCGTAACCAGCGTCAAAATATTCGAGCGTAATTTTATCTACGAGTAATCGGGCAAAGGAAAAGCAATAAATAAATCACGGTTGGTCGTATACAATCTTGGCAAAACCTCTTGTTTTATTGTTTTATTCTTCAATCGTTTCTTAGTTTCGTTTTTCATTGGACAGTGGTCGTATTAAAATTATCACCTACGCTTTAATTAGCAATATACGCACGAAACTACGTATACATATGTACTCGCATATTTACGTAAATTCGTATGCGTGCACTTATATATACGCGTATGTAAATATACAGTTGTAAAGTAACATTTCCACGTATAGATGATGAGCGAATATAAGGACAACACGCTTTTAAGATGAGCTCGAATCCGAGTACGAGGAGTTGCTTCCCTTTCGTCGTGCACTGTGATGATGTCTTCGAGATGGTGTTTGCGACGGAGACCTATGCTTGGACGAAGACTTCTTGCTCTTCTTGGATCTATGCGATCGAGAACTGCTCGGACTGTCGTGGTTGCTGTGACAAACAAACGATTGCGAGAGAAACGGATGAAGAGAGTATAAGGGAGAGAGAGAGAGAGAGAGAGAAAAGGGATGATCGATTACAGATAATCGAAGGGGTGATTTTCGCTGTATTTACGAATAGGCATAGATAAATTTTCACTACGTTGCACGCAGTATTAGACGTGATAATCGATCGAAAAAGTCGCGTACCTTCTGTGAGAACTTTTCTTCTTTTTGTGTTTCTTGTGAAACTTTTGTCTATCTGTGTAACTTCGACTTCCACTTGGACTCCTGGAACGCGGTCTAGATCTTTTGCCGGTCAAGTCTGCGCTCTTGAGCCTGTCCATCAAAGAGTTTCCACTGGCGGATCTCGAGTCGCAAGAGGACTTTGCGTCCTCCAACGACGGCGACGGGGATGGCGACGGGACGGAGTGCACTTCGTCCGAGTCGTCTTTCCTCGTTCCTACTTGATTCGCGACAGTCGCTATTGTTCCACTACCTTTTGATAAACCTGAGCTCTGTATTTGACTTAAAAACGCCGCCGCTTTCTTTTTTCTTTCCAACTGAAGCTGCCTCTCTCTCGAAGTAGCAGCCAGTTTGTCACGCGCAGCAGCAACTAGCTTGTCCTTGATTCTATCTTCGGCCTGCTTGTGCCTAATCTCCTTTTGACAGTCTTCCAGAATCTCGTCCGTAAGGTCCACCAACTCCTTTTCCTCGTTTTTGCACTTTTTTTCCGACTTCCACGCTCCACTGTTATCTTTGTTGTCAACTGAAATTCCACAACCGATAAGCGAACTCTGTTCGCTTGAATCTTGCGGCGAGCTCGGTTTTGAATTTCCGTCTTTGCTCTCGGTTTCCATTTCGTCGTCGCTCTCTTCCAGTGGCAGTGCGTTTCGCTTTTCAATCACCCCGGTATCCCCGTCCTTTGGCTTTTTTATCGAAAACGAAACTGTCGTCACTTGTTTCACTCCTTCCGCGTTCGACGCCGTCATCGTCGTCGATGTCGTAGTTGTTTCTTTCATCCTTGGGTCGCACTTCTTCTTCGCTTGTATCATCTTCACTCTCTTCTGCACTTCCTCCATTCTTTGTTGCTTCTTCTGCAATTCTTCCAGCTTCTTCTGCTTTTCTTCTTGCGGCTCCTGTTTCTGTAACAGCTCTTCCTCTGTCAATACTTTCGGATTTACCGCACCTTCGTATATTGTCAATTTGTGCGCATAATAACCGTGATACTGATGCGATAATTCGAGGAAATTGAATCTCGGATCTCCTTTATTTTTTACGATCGCCTCGAAATCTCTACCGTTCTTCGCCACGTAACTCGCCATTTTATCTATAATTATTTGTACATCCGCCGGTGGAACGATAAATGAAGGTCTACTTAATTGTTTCTGAGATGTGGATCCGTACGGTACCAATTGTGGTTGTGACTCATTCGTTGTAATTTGTGCCGTCGCCATTTCATTCGCAGATGTTAATACGTTCGGTATAGTCATTTGTAACGGCGATTGTATCTGCCCGTTTGGTCCGTATATTACTGGACCATGAGAGTATTGTACAGGTGTGGCGGCCGTTGTAGTCATCGCATTAACCGAAGTCGAATAAGGGTTATAATTCTATAAAGAATAACAGAGGGTGCTCTTGTTACATTGCGTTTCGCTTTAACCGTGTTTCTGTTTGTCATATTTTGAGATCCGAATCTCTTACCTGTCCTGACATAGGATGATAATATCCTGTGTTAGTTGTTGATTGAATCGCGGTTTCGGGATGTAGCGGCGGTACTTTCGAAGGAGGCGGTTTTCCGGTTATTTTATTTACAAGCATCGAATAAGCACAGTCAGCTGATGGTTTGTACTGTATACTTGGAATACTGGGAGCCTGCAAACAACAAAGAATTCGAGATTGATTTGTATTCGAGCCAAGTTTACGAGAACTGCACGAACATCGAAATACACGATCTACGACTCGTACGTACGAAACGTATCCGGCGCAGCACGCATTAATCGCAAGTTACATACCGCTTCTATTCTAGTTAAGGACGACGCCAAGCTCGGATGAAGATACGGTTCATCGTCTTGATCGGATGATCCTTCTTCGTGTTCTATCATTAAAAAGAATACAAGTTAATAAAACGTTCAGTTGTATACCGGCTTGCTAATACTTCCTATGAGTTACAGAGATTAACATGGATTAACAAATGTAACATAGAAATACTTACGGATGGAAAAGCTAAGTAGAATCAAAGTAGATGTGGGTAAATAAATCCTGCTTTAAATCTCTTGGATTATTTTAACACGACATAATAATGTCAACATTTGAGAATATTCGATAAGATGGTCTCTTAAATAAAACAATATGCATACCGGATTCTTCTTTCTCCGGCTGCTTTTCAGGATTATATTTTCCAGTCTTGATCGCATCCAGTATATATCTATAATATTGATGGAGCCGTCCGTCTATCGACAAGAAGGAAAATTGTGGATTATTCGCCTGCTTCGCTTTAATTAGAATCTCCATTTGGCCGCCTTGACGACTTATAAATAGTGCCGTTTTCGTTATGATGGCATTCAATTTTTGTGTTTCCGGCTGTTAAGAAGCAACAACAATAACAATAAGCATGATGAATAGAAATATGAATTATATATATAAACACTTTATTATTTGCTTGATTACCAACCAGTGAAATACCCTCTGGAATTTCCAAATCAGGCGGTGGGACAAAAGTTTGATCCTCCTCCTGGGAACCCTCAGACTGTTTTGGACTTTGTGAATCGTCGCACGTAATTTTTGTTCCATTCCCTTCCTCGTTGTAGTCATAAGCCACTTGAGTGTATGTGTTCTCTGAATCCAGAGCTTGATGTAGCCTCTTTATTTCTTCCTCTGAAAAACGATCATATATATTTTGTTGTTGATTTCATGCACTGATAGTAAATACGAGAGCACCATATACGCGACCCCCTTACCATGATATACAGCATCTTCCATTTCGTTATTGTAGAGAGACCGATACCGTTCTTCGTCGCATAATTGTTCCACTTTCAGTTCATCCTCGGTCAGGATCGTTCGATGATCGAACCCACCTGTCGGTGGTTCATATATCCGTAAGTCCCCCAGAGCACCTCGTCCATCGTATCTATACACATACATAAATCGATTTAAACGTAGAAGAGATGTTATGTGTTTTAGATAGCGATTTGCTCGATTGCGGCATCTGAAAATTGTGTCACGAAGCAAACCCTGTTTCGGTCAACCTCAAAATTTCTCTGAAATAGAATACAGTTATACCACACTTGTCCCGTTTATATCGCTTTACAAAATAATAACGACGACGATATAATAACAATGATAACAATTCGATTTCAAATGCTCTATTTATTCGAACTATTCGTTACTGTTTATAGACGTCGCGGAAACTTCCGTAACCGATCTAAAAAGTTGTGCAAAAAGTATTACTCTTTCTTTATTTATTATTAGCGGACAACAAATGACATTAAGCTAGAGTTTCTCTTGTTTCGCGAATGTATAATCGTTTGCATTGAGCATCGTTCAATTCGATCTTATACAAATCCAGAAGCAGAGGCGAACAACAGGAACCGCGTTGTGCGTCTATGTAGGTAGATACACTCGATTCTAGAATGCTAAAATACATACCATGCTGAACGATTATAGTACCTACAATCGTCAGCTGCCGTTTGTCTCTCTACGCTGTGTCTCACCTTGCTGCTGCGCCGTCGGTCAGCCACAAAACACCAACGTGATGAGACCACGTTGCTCTACGGCCGTGCAAAGCGCGTATATATCGCGCTTCCACACCGCCTGTTCACAGCCAAGACACCTGCAGAAACCTTAAACAGTCTTCAGATTGCTTATCCGTACGTTAACCGTTTGTCGTTGAATTTTTCCAACAGCTGCACTTTGCTTAGTTTCGATTGATATCGTTCTTCTAAAGGTTACATGTACGGTGCATTTATGCAAGAATAAATATCCTAGATGATAAATTTGTCTAGGTTAGGGAAACGGACCTGTCTATTTTCAATGTGCTATCGCCCATCCATGGTATCAAATGCTTTCCTTGATCAATCATTTTCGCCTTGTCATCATCTCGAAATAATTTGCAGCTATATCCAAACACCAACAGCTCCTGTGGTTCCTCTTCTCCATTTTTTTTACGCAGAATCCCCGAATCTACCATCCAACGCTGACTTTTTGATGTCGCCATTTTCCATCCACTGATTCTACTTGCGTTCCACCTTATGTAGATGTCCAAGGAATAGCCAATAAACCTGAAGTTGGCTGCTGGATTAGAACGTTGCCTAAACTTGCCTCCATAATTTTCAACTCTTTTGTCCCTAGACCTAAAGGCCCCGTGGCTCTCTGTAAGGTGAATATCTTGTATGATAATAGGGTAAATTTTAACGCTGTTTGAATTTAACTGTGCAACAACAACGCGTCCGAGGCAACGAACAGAAGTTATTTAAAAAATTTACTAATTAAATGTCAAAATTATTTGTCAGTAACAACTGTGATCACTCATATATTTCGTATTTACTTTCGTTACCATGGGAAAAAACATTGCCAAGGCATAAATCATTCGCTTTCTAATATTGTAAACTCCAATCAAATTAATGTTTATTAGTATTAGTCAATAAGAATTGGATAACAAATAAATCGTAGATTGTCATGTAAATCCGAGTCGATAAATGGACTACTCTGCAACCCAAAGGGAGAGAACCGTAACGCTGAGCTCAGAGTCTAAATAAATTTCATTGCAGCATAAATCTTTGTTATAGTAGTCAATCTATTATAAATATTCAGTTTTAAATATACTCAACTTTAAATATAAATTATTGTTCAAGTTAATCTTTCTTGTTATGTATTTCTTCATCTAAATGTGGAATTAGTTTTCGAATTGTTTGAAGTTGTAACGCGAGCAGAACGCTTTAACACTCTACAGGCTGCAAGCGCGCCAAATTCCCTAAAATTTTGAGATATTGACCCATGAATACATATTTCTATGCCTATGACTTTAACCTACAGAGATATAAGATAGAGTGCGTTAGCGAACTGAAAATGCTATATAGAGGCCCTCGTGTCCTTGCGTAATTACGCATGCAATTCGTATAGTAAATGTACAATGTAACACCGATCAACGAGCGACGTCTGTATGCATATTTGATTAGACAAGGACAGAAGAGGCTTCTATGCAGTATTTTCTTTCTATTCCCATATTGTATCTACTTACACCATACACCATCGTATGCACTTATACACACCATGCCTTTGTAACGTCACCCAAAACAGAGTGCGACCGGCGCCGATCGCTCTTAACTTCAACAAACAATCGACCCAAGGAATGCCGTAAATCTGTCATTGGCAAATTAGGACCACTAGACCCGCACATGTCATCGGGCCCAAGAGCGGTCCTTAAAACATTTCCTTGGGACCATTGTTCGTTTCTGGAAAGCACGGAGAAAGCGGATATTTTCTCAAGGCCACCCAGGATTCACGCTTAAGGGGAGACTTCCTCCATCTACCGCCGAACAGGAGACTCGTATTAACCAATCATTATCTTTAACTTTAGCCCCTCTTGGCCTAACGAATATTACAATCGACGAATCCGCTTTCCCCGTGCACAAGACACACCCCTGTACGAATTTTCCTCTGTATGAACACGGAGGCGGAAAGTCAGTCTTATCTCCACCGACGAAATTGTACGGTGTTCAAAATAAAGTCTACCTAAAGGTGCATAATTCTTTCTTAATCTCAAACCCACATATTTTACGTGACACCTTACACATTGCACGATAACATATGACTCGGGTACTCTATCTTTATATCTCTACAATATTAACAGATTTCTATGATTTCCCTCATTATATATATGTACATTGTATTTACGTATTTATTAAGTATGTATATACCATGATCATTTAGGTAGGTCCCAATATTTGGATGATTTTCCCAAGTGTCGAAACCTATTTATGGGTAGGTGGTAGGGTACGCAGAATGGGAGAAATATAGCTTGGAGATATAAACGTCCTAAATTATACTATCAAGTAACCGTATCGATTAATTATAATGAGATCTATAGTCGCATACAATAGAAATCAAGATTAAAATATATATACATGCGTATATTTGCCATAGCCTATGTCCATGATATTTATATACCTTAATGCAGCCCTGACTGAGTTTTGGTTTTCCTATTTTCTCAAGTTTCTGATAATTTGTACGAACATGTCATTTTTAACGTCCTATATTTCTTCCATTGCTTATAATATCTAATTTACTCATGAACAAGTTATTAGATCGAAACATAAATAAATAAAATGGATAATATTTTGTTTTCGTGTTCAAACTTTCTATTACACCGACAAATTAATCAACTTCTCTCTTAAAGCGTTTTAATTTCTCAAGTCTATTCCAAATTACATGATTAGTGTATTAGCATGACTTATATATATAACATATGAAACATATAGTACTTGATTCTATTTACCAACATGATTAATTACGATTAAATTATGTGATGATTTGCGTTTCTAATAGACGTGTTATGAACTATAATTAAGGATTGGTAACGTTTTATAAAAATCAATGAACAGGTATCGTTAGAAAATTAGATATATTTACGTTTTGTAAAATGATAGCACACTGGTACCTGATTTTTTGATATTAATTCTAAATCGAAATTCGGGTTTGTTCTGGAATAAAATTATTGTAAAGTAATAACAATTATTTTGTCGAAAAATCGGTATACGGATCGTTCACGTAACAATTACACATATTATAGTATAATTTCGCAGAATATATTTGCAATAGAATCGTATAAAAATAAAATGCAAATTGTTCATGGATAGTAACTAGTTCAGCAAAAGTATGGAATGTAGGTATATGATGACCGTACATAGGTTACACATTCGTTGATATAAAACGATATTGGTCATCCCGGAAGGCATGTCATAATCGTTAAGTCATTGTTCATTGTATCGCGTATTATAATAATTTATAATACTGGCATGTACAATATTTCTATATTGTACACTTCATTCATCTGAGTAATGTCATTACTTGATTCATGTCTTTTCTTTACAGAAAAAAATGAATTGTTCTAATATTTAATACACTGCGCATGCGACATTTAAAACACCATATTTCTCCAGTTATATAAAAATTCAAATTCGATAAATCTCAGTTGTATATAGAGTACATACATTTATACGATAAACGCGCCTTTTCGTATACACCTTCGAATTCTAATTATTTTATCTTATTTCTTTCTGAAACGCATCTTAAGTACAGCTATTTTCTGCTTTGTTTTTCTTTTAGATAGGAAGAAAAAAATCTCTGATACGGATTAACTCACGTACTTTAGTAATTAAACGCGCTGTTTACTCGATGGCGATGCCTGTTAAAACATTATTTTCACATGTGTATCGTCGAAAGCGTATCAAGGTTATCAATACATGTTTGAATGGTACGCTGTTAATTATTTGATTGTTCGTTTTACATCGTGTAAAAGGAAAAAATTTTGTTCACATATATACCGCTACGTAACGAAATGATAGGTTACGTAATCGTATTAAATCATTACGCGTTATATCCAAACAGAAAGCTTTGTGAAAAGTATTTGATCGGAGAAAATAGTCTTCAATCCTCGATCTTTTTGTGATAAATACTTAGATGTTACTCGAAATGACCGCGCAATTGTGCATGTAGGAAGCTTCTATTTCTCGTATATTCATAAATGTTAAAATATTAAGTATATTATGAGTACTGTTGTTTGATTGTGATGTTTGAGTATTATAAATATTAGATAGTTCATGCATGAAACTACGAGTCCATTCATTTACGTACAATTATTTAGAGAGACAGTTTGAGATTGATCGCTATGATGAAGCGGAAAAGTACATTGCATATCAAGTACGCAATATGAAATCGTGATTTAGTTCTTAATTGATTTGAAAAGGGAAAAGAAAAAAAAAAAAGAAATAAAAGTTATGAATTGATTTAACACAGTCTGACAGATTTCATACAGCAATAAGTGACTAACATTATTTGTTCTGTGCAATCGAGCACAGTCGAGTAGTGTATCCCGATCAATTGTCGGACGACGTAATTTGTCGTGTATCTTAGAAACCTCAAAAATCTACTGTAGATTTCAAGCTTTCATAGTGATAGGATATTATGTTATTGATTTTTTCGGAGTAATCATGTTGCAAAACGAAAAGATCAATAATATAACATCTACTATCTTATTTGATATTTATCATTTACATTTGGTTTTGCCGTCGAGTAACTTTTTCCAAAGATCAAATTGCTCGCTGTACTTGACCATGTGAATACTTATACCTCGTTGAACATTACACGCACTATACGATATCTTTTTATTTAAAAATTCATTAGCATGCGTCCTTTTGATACCCAGTTTATTTGCAACTATACCAGTCACAAAAACATCTTCAAGTTTAAGATATGTTTGGTCTAACGCAGCATCATACAGCTTACGTATGATATCGCTGGACAAAAGATATGCTGGTCCAGTGGTGAAGTCTGGGAAGATGGCATATTTAAACTGTGCTTGAGATACATAATATTTGCTTTTTTTGTTCCTAATTGGTTTCCATTTTTTGGCTAGTCTGCCGAATATTACGTTCTTCTCTTTTGCATGTTTAAACGTGAAAGCTTGCAAACGTGGTACATTAATAAACATGTCGTCGTCAGTCTTTAAAAGAAATTTAACCTTGGAACAATAACTATCTACCCATTCGAGGGTAGAAATTGTTTTAAGGGTCAAATTAGAATACGAATCTAGAAATTTCCCTCGTATTACGTCGTTGTAAGTTTTTTGTTCTTTTCTCAAAATTGTTTCCACTTTAGAGTCCATAGTTGCACCTAACATGAACAAGATACTAATATCGCTTCTCTGACCAAAATGACCCCATGTTTGTCGTATCGCCATTCTAGCCTCCAGATGAGTTGGTGCAGACATTATTATTATTACCAGATCCATTTCTTTACCAAAATGTGGACATTTCTCCGGTATTGGTACCATATGGCCAGCTTCATAAATAGCACTTGCAGAGTATTCATTGGGAAGCACAGAGACTGCTTTGGTCTCGTTGATAACCTTGTTCACTTGCGTAAGTGGTTTTTCGCTGTTTTGCTTGGAAACAACGATTGATACGTTTGCAATTTGAGAACTAGAAGATGTTGACTGCGTAGTAATTAAAGCATTTGAAAGATTAGCATTTTGTACACTGTAAGGATCAATGACAGATAATTCTGGAGAATTATTTTTGGATAAAGTTCCTATATGAATCTCTATGCTGGTGTTTGATCGTTGCTTGTAAATCTCCGAAGATGCAGGTCGACCTAAATAGAATATAAAATTTCTTAAATGTAGACGCATATTCAACTATTATCCAACGATTATCAATAGTAGATCCAATTATTATCAATAGTAATAAATGTTAAAATCATTTCACAATCGTATGTGAGCGAAATATTATTTAATATTAGCAAAGAATCAATACTTACAAATGTTTCGTGGTACAGTATACTGAGGAACATCATAGAGAGTGGTACGATAATATGCGTAGAAAGTCAAACAGATCAATCCTAGAATAAGGGTTCGCAAAGAGCGACTACGAAGATGTAGTAATTGACACATGGCGATCATTTTTATTGCCTGTTTATTCCGCTTCTTTTCTCTAGAACGAATCTTTTTTCTTCATCTACATCGTCGTGATATTCAATCCACTACAAACGATAATTCGTTCGTCAGAAATTTTCCATCGTAGTGGCGAGTTCAGCGAAACAAATTGACAAGTATTTAGATAAATAGATTATCCTCATATTGTTTCGTTTGAAATTATTATAAGAGTAATATGTCGATCTTCCTCCGAGTTTTCTTTTATGGTACTAAACATGTTTAAAACAGATGGTCGATATAACAACAATCCAAATCTTCTTTGTGATCTTCACCTTCCAATTTTCCTTTAACCATTCTTTAACCACGGTACGTCAATTTCCGATGCGTTACCATGTATTAATACGCACAGCTTCTTTTAATACTATCGAGCAAAAAAAATAGATGAGTATATTTATACAGAGGAATTTACGTAACTTTCATATTCGCTGGACGAAAAAATCGTTTTAACTACATGAAAGTCTGACACTACTATTCCGAAGTTCCGAATATTCAATATACTATAGAGGTCTGTAGTTCCGACCCAAGATCCAAGTAAATACACGATCCTGTCCAGACGAGTATGCAGCACAGACCTCTCATCTTATGGCACTTCGTGAATCATGTCCCATGTTCTGAAATACCGATCGTGTATAAAATCGAACTGTTTCTTACGCCCTCTGCGATATATAGCGGTGAATGTAGGAACTACATTCAATACAATTATTACAGTTGGTAAAGTCACAGACGAGTGGTAAAAGTGTAAAGTGTATACGAATAAAAGTCCGATTAAAATACCTCTCTGGCTACACGATACACGTGATTAGACGATTACATCAGGGACGATATATGTACATACAATATGTACGTATGCATTACATTGCATCTTAGAATATTCAATGATTTGACGATAGCAATTTTTCTTACTTTATTTAAGCACGATCTCATTAAATACAGTGTGGGACACGTAACTGGAACCACTTGGATTACTGCATAAATAACGATTTCAATGAAAAATGTTTTAGATAGAAGTTGAATGGTTTCAAGGGGGTGCGTAATTAATTTCTGACAATTATTATTATCATTGCTATTACAGCAGTTTGTCCTTATCGCACTGATATCGATGATTTTTGAATATATCGTTGGGGCATGATTCTCAACAACTTTTTCCTATTCACATAACTGCCGCCCGGTCCTAGTTTTCGAAATATTTGCAAGAGACTGTCGGTACCAATCGGTGAATTCTACCTATTGTGCGTCCGTGACGGATCAAATGACACCTAACCCAAACCCAACTTATATTTTTTGTTCATAGTTTATGTACTTTTTTATTATTTTTTATGGCCATGATTGCTATCGTATTTCTTTCATCTTCGTTCTTATTATATCGATATTTGTCATATCGATCACATCGGATTGTCGATCATTAATTATAATCGACATCATATCGAAAATCGTAAAACTCGTTTCTCGAATAGTACACCTATCGAATAGTCGTATTTCCTTTTTTCTCTTTCAGATGTCGTTGTTGTCACACACGCACTTTCATTCAATCGTTCGTTCCGCGAAAAGCGGGAAAATGATTAATCAATCGGATAATAATCTTCCGAGTATCTATTTTCATACGTTCGATTTGATATGGTAAATTTGATAAATCGATCGATCGTTCGAGGTTAGACGTAGTCGTATTGATAAAGTAAAGGATAACCATAATATCACGAGGTATTAGGAAATGAGAGAGTAAAAGGTAGGACAGATGGAAAGCGGAAATAATGAACTAAAAAAGAAAGAAATCCAAAGATAGACTAAAATAGATATAAAATAAAATATCTTGCAATGTTTCTTTACGAATTTAACATTGCAGCTGGTGCGAAATACGAGCGATTGATCGATAACCTATTTTTCCATAGTTGGCAGAGTGCCAGATTTCAAGCGAATACGCTGACTCTGAGAAGGCAAATGGCGTAACTTCATCCTAGGTCACGAATGTTTTCATGTTTACTGGACTAACGAAATTAATAACGAGACCTCGGCGGGATCGTTGAATTGTTCCGCTGTAACTAAGTTGTTACAGCACTTCCAATTTACTTGATTAAATATCGATCTACAATAATCTGCATATACATATGTGTTCCTACCAGGAGCAAAAGCGAAGCTAGTGACAACCACGTATACGTATGTTTAAGCGTGATATATATCAGAGAATCGTTTCCATTATTCGCATTCATTGGCATTATTCGAACAAAACATCATTTTCTTTGGTACGTTTCTAATCCAACGTATAGTTTCGTTTCAGTTGACAATGACAATTGTTCGAAAGACGAGTTTGCAATGCAAACGTTTTACGTTCATTTACGCGAAATGCGTTAGGTTAGGATGAAATAAGGATCTATTGACTCGTAACGTGTCGTAAACAGACGCGTGGTTTCTATCTCGAATTAAAAGTATTTTTAAGCATCTAGATTCTGGGTACTAGACTCTAGACTCTAGAGAGAAGTCACTTGACCTTAAAAAGCCAGCAAGCGAGTTGGTCGTTAGCAAATGGTCGATCAGAATATTTCTTCGTTAAAATTATGTGAAACTTTTGTTTCTTTAAGAACAAAGATGCGAAGCTATTGCTTCGTATAATTAATAATAATCTAACCTAGTAATCGATAGGCGAATAATTTCAAAAATCGAAGACGAGTCGAGAATGATAAAACGTTAACGAGAAAGTAGAACAAGAAGGAAGAATTAACTACATATTTGACTGTGTTTAGGCGCAGATATAAAGTATCGATATGAAAAGAGAAGAACGGCGGTAGTAACGCCGGACGACCGGCAACATTGACAATCGCGCGCACCCAATCGATGGCCCACTGCCACTCGTTTCTGCCTACAGTCTGTCTTTCTTACTTTCTCTCTACCTCTCTTTCTAACCCTCTTCTTCGACACACCCCATTCTCCATTCTATCCTCCCGTTCTCTCACTACTCGACGTAGTTTATGTTTCCTCTTCGTTTAATTATTTCCATTAAAAAATTTCTCTTCCTTCTTATTTCTTTACCTCAAATTTGATTTTTAAAATACGTTCGTTTATCTTTACAATCATATTTCCCTATCTTTCTTGGTCTTTTTATTAGAGAAGGACGCGTAACATCTAGTTACACATAGCAATTCACTTAGTACTTACTTTCGTCGTTAGTTTTTTTATACTTTTGAATATTTTGCTTGCAGCACATTTCATTTCGAGTTTCACATACTTCTGGCTATTTATATTGCTTTTTTTCTTTTTTCTTTTTTATCAATCCGTTGTTTCGCCTGCTTTACGACAGTTTGTCTTTATCTTTCGGAGTGTTTCCATAATGGTGTGGACAGCCGCGTCGGCGTCGGCGTCGGCGTCGGTAACGGCGTCGGCGCTATGATCTCGGTGTTTAGTTAGTAGACGAACGAAGGCGGTCGAGTACGCTGAGGTACGTGACGTTCGTTGAGAGTTCGTTCCGTTCACTCTCTTTAACCTTCGTTCACGCTTGTCGATATCGGTGAATGTTTGTACGATAGCCGGTGTATTAAAGAAAATCAGCTATCCTTGCCTTTTCCCTTGCCAGTAGATCGCAGTGTCGCGTTACGGGTACGCATTACGAAAATTGGCCCAATATATTCGCAACGCGGACGAAGATCTCGGAGTGGATTGCAGCGTGATAGCATGAACGCAGGATGATCTGCCGATATTCAGGGTCATTGTGGCCGCGTATTGCTTGAGAAAAAGAAAGGTTGGTTCAGTGGGTTCGTAATAACGATCGCGAGAGCTGTGACACGTGCGCATGCACGAAAGAGAACGAGAGTGCGAAAGAACAAACGAGAATACGAAGACGAGCGAGCTTGTGCGCCAGTAAGCGAAACAGGGAAAGAGATAGATACATGGCTAGATAGGCGGATATCTAGGTACACATAAAGAGAGAAAATCACTTCAACAAGTAGATTCGTTTCCAAAGTCCTCTATGTATCGTGACACACCCAACGACCACCGAACGACGGTACATTCTCCCAACTCGTTTTCGTGTTTCGCGTTAAATCAATAGATAACGTTCGCGCCGAAACGCCCGATTCCAACTTCAGCTTTAGCTCGCGCTCGTCTATACGGTACACGAATGTTAAAACAGCTTTTGATAGAACGTAGCAGGAACGCAGTTGACGACGACGATAAACATCGGAATCGACGGAAGGATATGCAGGCGAAGGATACGCGGCGATAACGAAGCATATCGCTACCGGTAGTTGCGCGCGTTTCTATTCGTCGGTTGAAACGGGAGTGTCGGTAACTAGTATCCTGTGGTACGGTATAAGCGTACTACCCTGTATCGATATAAACTGCTTTCTCGAAACGAGCGATCGATGGTTCACGTTGTTATCTCGACTTTCCCTGGATAAAAAAATCGCAGCAGCAACGCGAACTCACGACGTTTGGTCGTAGATAGCTTGTCTTCGTATTTTCCTTCCCTCCGTCGAGTTCTCGAACGTTTAAACGTTGAAAGAGATCCTTGGTTAATTAACTGTCGCGCGTACTTCGTGGTTTTGACGCGCGTGAAAGACAGTAGCGAGGAATGCCGGGCGAAGAGAAACGGTCCGTGTAAACGCTAGATGCACTAAGAATAAAAAGAATCGATACGAAACGCATGGAGGAGGAAGTTTTCCTTTCGTTCGAAACACGTTATTCGTAGAACGGCGAACCCGTGAGAACGTAAAAATCGGAAACGTAGAAAAGTGGAACACGCGTGTCAACGTGAAACGTCGAAAAGCAGGAGAGGCGAAAGTGTCGTGAAAAAGATGCGCGTGAATACGAAACGATCTATTCGACTGGAATCTAAACTCATGCTCGCACTGTGACACCGCTTATCGTCGTTGCGTCAGAAATATTTACATATCCGTATGTAGTTAAGACCCATATACGGGTGATTAGAACGAACTCGTGAATCCGTTTGATCGTGCTGGCGCCGCATCTCGCGTCGTGCCGTATCGCCTTTTCCATACACGAGTACACGAGAGGATCGATGATCGGCGCGTTGCTTGATCAGAATTTGTCGCTGGGTTTCTCGTCGCGTCCCGTGTCGCGTGTCTGACATGAGTGAGCACGCGCGCGCAAGTCAATCCTTGATCGAAAAGGAAATGGAGTGACGCGAAAGAGCAACAAAGAGAATAGAGCGGAACAGAGACGAACAAACGGTGGACAATCGATATTCGTTGCATCTGTATTGGCCAACGTTTCTTCTTGCTTTATCTCTTTTAATGCTCTCTCGTTGCAATTTACGTCCACGTAATTGCTCTCTCGTTGCAATTTACGTCCACGTAATTACATGCTCTCTCGTGTCTCGCGTAGATAAGAAATGGAAATAAGACCTAATAGCGCGAGTAGGAAAGTAGACGAAAGACAGAGACAGACAGAGCGTGTATATAGAGCTGTATATAGAGTATGCGAATATGAAAAGAAACTGATCGGATCGTAGGTGTGGTGGGGAAGAAGAAGCGGAGGAAGAACGGATCCGTAACTGAGAGGGAAGGTTAGGCTTCCTGGACGATACGGGAAGTATATCCTGAGGAAGCAGAATGATCGACCCGAGCTCGTCAGAATCGGAAAGCGAGGAGGACCAAAGTTCGCAGCTTGTCGGCAGTGTTAGCGGCGGCGGAGGTGGCGGAGGCATCGCTGGAGCTCGCACAGGGAGCGGTAGCTCGTACGGATCCCGGCGACAGATCGGGCCTGGGGCTAGCTTTGGTGGCGCGAGCGGTCCCGTATCGGGTAGCGTGAGCTCGTTGGCCTCGCCAGGAGGTTCGATTCACGGATCGGTCGGGACACCTCGTGCTGGCACGGCTACCGGCCAGGATGGCGCATTGGACACGTCTAGTTACAGCACAGCGAGAAGCTCGTTGTCGCCGTCGATGTCTGCTGCCCAGGATGCGACAAGTTACGCTCAGAGACCTACCAGCCCTTCGCCATCCGTCGCCAGCGAGAAGACCGAAGCGGAACTACAAGTACCTATCTACGCCTTTGTTTCTTCCATTTACTCTTTCGTTTACTCTTGCATTTGCTCTTTCATTTGCTCTCTGTCTGAAAGATTTTTACGTTCGACCGTGATCTTGCTCTGCGCAGGATAAACAAGAGCGGGAAGAAGAGGAAAGGAAGACTAGGATACAGCTGTACGTGTTCGTATCGAGATGCATTTCGTATCCGTTTAACGCCAAACAGCCACTGGATATGACGAAACGTTCGCTAAAAGTGACCAAGCAGCAACTCGAAACGATATGTTCTCGTTTTCAGGTAAACGACGATGTTTCTTCTTCGCATCGACTTCCCCGCGATCGATCGACCGACAGATATTCCATCGTTGTTCGTTTATTTCCCGTTCTCCGTCGCATATGCAGATATTCGCACGGTGCCTCTGCCCATCGGCGTACGGTATAACGCGGTCGTTCGGAATGCTGCGAATGTCGACTCAGGACCGTATCTTTGCGTCCTCAGCGAAAGCACGCGTCCCAATCTTCGACGATTACGGATTAATTTCGAAAGATTGGCGAAAGATCGCGAGCAGAGTATTAATTTACAAATAACTTTTGCGTTTTAAGATAACAAGCAAGATTCAGTAAGATAATTGCTTCCATCGTCCTGCGTACGGCCATGCGAACAACGGGTGTCTCTTCTGAAAGTTTCGATCAACGATCGTACTATATCGTTTCCAGCTAGTATACGTGTAAACGATCGAAAGATCATAGGGCGAACGAAAGAAACCCGTCTAAGAAGATGTAACGCGATGAAAGAAGCCGTACACTGTCGTTTTATGCGCGAATTCGTTGCAAACGAGTAACCTTCACCTTCGATTGGCTGATAGAAGGAGAGCGATTGACGCGAATCGATCCGTCTCGATTTCGCAATTCGTAGGAAATGAGAGGGGGAAAACTAAAGGAGAGGCCGAAGGAAAGACTCACATACGCTTTGTTGTGATTTACAGAGTTTTCTAAAGGGAGAAACGCAGATAATGGCGGATGAAGCGTTCCGCAATGCCATACAGAATTATTACGACGTGTTTCTGACGTCGGATCGAGTGCAGCAAATGGTGCAAAGCGGTGCATGCTCACAACTCGACTTCCGCGAGGTGTTCAAGGAGAACATAAAGATACGTGTTCTACGCTTCCCGGAAATCGACGGATTGAGCAAAGAGACTGTACTTACGTCCTGGTTGGCCAAATTCGATTGTATCATGAAAGGTTCGGGAGACGAGGAGACCAAGAGGCCCTCCAGGATGCAACAGCAGTCTTTGATCTCGGAGATGATTCTGCCGAAGGAGCAGCTGTACGACATGTTTCAGCAAATTCTTGGCATCAAGAAGTTCGAACACCAGCTTCTGTTCAACGCCCTCCTGTTGGATTCAGCCGACGAACAGGCTGCTGCCATCAGGAGGGAGCTGGATGGTCGTCTTCAAAGGGTTAATGACATGGAAAAGGTAACGCTTTTCGATGCGTGCACGTTTGCCTTTGTTTTATATCTTTCCAAGTACGGTAGTACCTCGTTTATTCGCGATTCGTTTATAGGAACAAGTTAATGTTCAGCTTCGGATAAACGAGATTCTACTCCGCACATAAGCACGATCGTTACGATCGCTGTTTTCCTCTTGTTCGATAGAACCGCAAGCTTATGCCCAAGTTCCTTCTAAAAGAAATGGAGTCGCTCTACATCGAGGAACTCAAGTCGTCTATCAACCTGTTGATGGCTAATTTAGAGTCATTACCGGTTTCGAAAGGTTCGACAGACAGCAAATACGGCCTGCAGAAGCTGAAGCGCTGCAACCACCGACGTGAGCGCTCCCGCTGCCGCGGTCAGGGTTCTCTCGTTAAATTGGAGAGCGACTCCGCCGACTCGGAACCGCAGTTAACCAAAATGGACGTAGGCCTGACCTTCCAGCTGGCTGTGGTAGTTGTAGAGGTCAGGGGCTTGAAGAGTTTGCCGCCGAACAAGATAGTTTATTGCACGATGGAAGTCGATCGTGGCAAAAAGCTGCAAACCGATCACGCCGAGGCTTCGAAACCTATGTGAGTAGTAGCTCGAGCATTAACGCTGAACCTACCACAGCGGTCAAATTCACCGCTTGCAAATTTATACACAAATTTGACCATATTTAAACGTTAGCAAATCGCTTCCTAATCTATGATTTTTCATAAAATATGCCTATCTATATATTTCTAGTTTGCTTTTTTTTCCTAAGAAAAATTTGTAGTTTGTCCTGCCTATCGCGAGCGGTCAATAAGTATACAAAAAGTGTCGGTAAGTTTAGTGTTAAGTAGACCGCCGGTAGAGCTAAATCGTGCCAAATCGAGACGAATCGTGCTAAATTCAGCTAGAAGTTCGATTTATTTTTTTCTTTCTTTTTCTTTTGCATCCAAAGTTTGGCATATTGCACCAACTCGCCCTGACATCGTTTCTTCTCTGTTTTTTTTTTTCTTTCTCTCTTTCGCCGCGTCGATTTACAGGTGGGACACGCAGGGCGACTTTACCACCATGCAACCGCTGCCACTGGTCAAGGTTCGACTCTACACCGAAAATTCGGCGATGCTCGCGCTCGAGGATAAGGAGCTGGGCAAGGTACAGCTGCAACCTACGCCGTTCTCCTGCAAACATCCGGAATGGTATCGAATGTCCGTCCCGAAGAACTGTCCCGACCAGGATCTCCTCATCAAAGTTGGTTGCCGGATGGACAAACCCTTCAACATGAAACACTGCGGCTACCTTTACGCAATGGGCAAGTCTGTTTGGAAAAAGTGGAAGAAACGATACCACGTGCTAGTTCAAGTTTCTCAGTACACGTTCGCCATGTGCTCGTACAAAGAGAGGAGAAGCGAACCCTCGGAGATGATGCAGCTAGATGGTTATACGGTTGATTATATAGAACCTGCCTCTGCTAATCTCATGGTTGGCATGGATCTAGATGACGGAAGGTAGATATCGCCTGCGTATATGTACAATGGAGTATGTTATTGGAACGAACGTACGCTACAGACACGACCAGGGTTTATCAAGAGAATCAGTTTGGTACAACAAAATACATACAGATATGTCGGTGTATGCTGTATGTATTGCTGAATCAATTACGTTCGTTCCGGTACACTTCACTGTGTCTATACGTTTCGCACAAATTACGATCGATGCACGATCGGATTCAGTAGAATACACGAATGGTCGTGTTAATAATTGCGATTGCAATCGCGACCACTACAAGTATGTACGTGTAGTTATTCGACTTGCAACGTGACGTGACTATGAAACCTTAAGAGTTTTTATTTTCGTGTTCATCCGGAAAGTACACGTTGGCAGGTGTTACGGTATATTCTTCAACGCGCAACTGAATGATTATCGGTGCGTGTATCGATCCACAGTGCCACCATTTGTAAATTTCTAAACATTTCAGTTATGGGCGAGAATTTCTTTCAAAAAGTTAAGCTAAAGGAAGAAACGCGTATAGACGGAACAAAGAAATAGAGAAATGATGGAATAACTGGACTGATATCGAACAGCGCATGTTAAATACCACGCATCGTCTTTTTGCAGATTTTATTTTAACGCCGTTCGCGAAGGGGATAGCATAGTGTTCGCTACGGACGACGAGAACGAGTGCCAGACCTGGGTGATGGTCATGTACAGGGCGACTGGCCAGTCCCACAAACCCACTCCACCAGTTTCCGCGGACAAAAATTCCACCATCAGTAAGATACAGGGCGACGCGGATCGAGCGAAAAAGCACGGGATGGAAGATTACATTAGCGCGGATCCTTGCAAGTTCGATCATCACGTTCTCTTCAAATTCTTACAAAACTTGATTCTGGATTATCGATTGAACGATCCGTACTGTTCCCTTGGCTGGTTTTCACCCGGTCAATTATTCGTTCTGGACGAATATTGCGCTAGGTAACGCGATTACGAGATGCGAGAAAAGATCTCGCCGTACCTGAAACAGAACATCGTGAACTTGCGCTCTCGTCCGCTTGCCTTCGCAGATACGGAGTACGAGGCTGTTTTCGCCATTTGTGCTACTTGAACGATCTACTGGACAGAATCGATCGCGGACTCATGATCGATCCAACTCTCATTCACTTTAGTTTCGCCTTTTGCGCCAGCCACGTCTACGGCAGCCGCACCGACAGAGTCGGTTCCATCACTCACGAGGAGAAGGAGAAATTTCAAGAGGTGAAAGACAGGCTCAGGCAAATCCTCGAAGAACAAATTACTAATTTCAGGTAAGAGACTGTACCTAATAGCAATTACTCTGTGTTTCTTTCGTCTTTCTCTTTCTTTCCTGCTTTTGTTCTTTTGCTTAAATGATGAAAAATTGAATTCTTATTTAACTACATAGGTACAGTTTCCCTTTTGGTCGGCCGGATGGCGCATTGAAAGCTACTCTGTCTCTTTTGGAACGAGTAATGATGAAGGATGGCGTCAGTTCCGTACCCCCCGAGGAAGTGAAGGCTTTGATCAAGAGTTGCCTCGAGAAAGCTGCTCTCGTTAATTATACGAAACTTTCTGCCGAAGCTAAGATCGAAGATGACTTCAGCAGCGAGGTTTGCGTGTCGCCTAGCAAGAAGCTCGAGGATCTCATTCACCTCGCCGAAATGTGCGTGGATCTGCTTCAACAAAACGGGGAGCACTATTCGAAGGTATTAGTTGGGTTTCTACAACTGAATGTCATCTTTTCTGGATCCTCGAGAAGTAAGATCATTGACGAGAAGGAAAAGGCAAACAGTATTGGTAATCACGATCACATTCATCTTCATACGAGTCGCGTTCACGCTCAGACTGCGTCCCCGCTGAAGCAACTACGAGAATTTTTTTATTTTCCTGTCGTTGCTGCATGTTACACTAAGTCGTAGTTTGCGTACTTTTTCCCATAAATTCCTCGAACCACTTGGATTATCTAGAATCGGTAGCCAAAATGCATCATACATTTACGTTATGTACAAGATCGTATTACGACAAATAGGCCTTATTGTATCTACGTATACTCGAGGATTCTTTCCTCAGGGCGAACATCCCATCGCCCTGAGTTTTATACTACTCATACCCGCCGTATGTATGTGTGACGTCCAATATTTTCACGAGCCGCTCCTACTACACTGTACCGCAGGCGTTCGCCTGGTTTAGCGATCTTATGGTGGAGCACGCCGAGATCTTCTGGTCCTTGTTCGCCGACGACATGGACAAGGTGCTCGCCGAACAACCGCGCGACACTTGGGACAGCTTTCCGCTCTTCAAAATCTTGAACGACTACTTGAGAGAAGATGGTACGTGTGCTTTCGTCGTTCTTCCATACTTTTTACTTCTTTCCTGATCAATTTACAGCCAAAATATTTCACTTTTATTATTTCCATTATACAGAAATATAGTCATATTTATTGTGCGAATTTTCAAGAGACTTTTCTAAATTTTCTCATCCACGCGTACAGTAAACATGAAAAATAAAAAGCGAGCGGCTGTATTCTCTACTTCGACAATCTCTTTTTTTTTATTTTTTTTTTTTTTTATTGCAAATTGATTGCTTTTTTCTTATTTATCGTTGCCATTTTCTTCTTGTTTTTGTTCTCCTTCTGATCGTCGTCGTTACCGCCATCGACTTTCGATCAAGGCTAACTTTCTTTATCTCGATTCGTAGATAACTTGAAAAATGGAAGGTTTCATCAGCATCTTCGCGATACTTTCTCTCCGATGGTGGTGCGTTACGTGGATTTGATGGAAACCTCCATTGCGCAGTCGGTTTTAAAAGGTTTCGAGAAGGAACGCTGGGAGATTAAAGGGAACGGATGCGCAACGTCTGGCGAATTGTTCTGGAAACTCGACGCGCTTCAATCTTTCATTCGTGACCTCCATTGGCCGGACCAAGAATTTCGCCAGCATCTAGAACAGAGATTAACGTTAATGGCATGCGACATGATTGAAACTTGCATACAACGAACAGATGCCGCGTTTCAACAATGGTTGAAGAAAGGTGTAACTTTTATCTCCACCGATTACATCATACCATCGGAAATGTGCGCTATGGTGAACGTTATTCTCGATGCGAAAAACCAAAGCTTCGAATTGTGCACCATTGATGGCGTCGACGTGGTAAGTTCATTCGTTCTTTATTTATTTAAAATGCACCATTGATGGTGCATTTTAAAGAAACAAAGTGTGCCGTGTTAGAAATCACGTTGAAAGGCAATTTGTCTTTTCCTTCTGCAAAAAGATATATCATATTCTTGTTTCGTAACCATAGAACCATTATAGCAGAATATTTCTTTTATACAAAAATGAAACTCGAAATGCAATTGCAGATGAAATTGTAGCAACAACTTCGAGTTATTCCTTAAGTTTTGTACATTTTACATTAGTATTTCGTATCTTGTACCTCGTACCGGTGTAAGTAAATTTTACGTTTGGATTTGTAGTTAAGAGGCGCACTGTGTTCTCTGGTCGGGTCGTATCCGACTGTATTAATCTTTGCTACAATGACTATCACCGACTGTGATTTCCTTTCAGCACCAATATCATGGCAATATCGACGATTTGATAGAAAAAATGTTGGCCTCCATGACCCAAGGAATGATCAACAAGCTGGTCACGGTTCTAGAGACTACCTTATCCAAACTATCTCGTTACGATGAGGGATCTTTCATAGGTTCCATTCTCAGTTTAACGGTAGTTTATTATCTTTTTCTTAAATCGCGAAAATTCGATAATCAATAGAGATAGAAATTAACTCGTTCGTTCGCGAGCTATCTACGAAACCCTTTTTTTTAGAAGGTATCGGGAAGCGGAAAGGAAATGGGACAGGCCTACGTGAGCTTTACGAGAAACTGTATGGACCAAATTCGTGGCAAAGTCTTGGACGAATTATGGATTTTAACGTTCTTCGAGGTACGCTCTTTGAGCTTGATCAAACTTTTCTTCTCTGTAAAACTATTTTCTACTCGTTCTTCTTCCCTTCAGCAATGGTATACGGCGCAAATTCAAATGCTGTGCACATGGCTTTCGGAAAGACTCGATCACAGCCTACATCTCTATCAGTGTACCTGTTTGGCCCACATCGTAAAAAAGATTTACTCAGACTTCGAGCTGCAAGGTGTCATTGAGGAGAAACTCAACTCGACAACATATCAGACTATATTTAAGAGGATGCAAACGGAAGAAGCGACTTGTGCCTTAACGAGCGTTCAGAACGAAGAGTGAGTATTCGTAATTTGATGGTACGACGATACCTATAGTAAACGAAAGCGATGCGATGGGTTTGTAAAATCTTGTTCTTCCTTGTTATTTAGAGGTCTTTCGGAGAACGGTAACGACGACGAGGTAGAACGACCAAAGCCAAAAGTAACAGTCGTCGAAACGGTCAACAGCGAAGACGCGAATCTAATCAGCAACGTTACTTCGAACGTTGTTGAAAAAGTTGGAAGCATGTTTGGCAAGGGCATTGGTGGACTTTCGACGAAGTTTGGCGGACCTAGTTGGTTTTGATCATTCTTCTTATTACTTCTAGTATTATTGCTTATCTTAATTTCTCCTTCTGTTTCTTCTTTTTTCCTCCATACTTTGCTTATCTTTTCTATCGTTATGTATGATCATCAGTATCGTTCTTATAATAGATGGGTAGCAATTACGACGACGATAATTACCGTCAGTTGGTAATATTAATACCTTCTTTTTTTTTATTATCGTTATCATTTTTCTTTCGTTATTACCGTAGCTACTGTTACTTGTAATATTCAGTCGGCAACTTTACATTGAACGAATAGATTGTTTTGTCTATACATATGTACATACAAAACGAGAGTTTCGACGACAAGATTGTCCATAGTACACTTTAGAAATTTGTTCGAACGAAGCATTCTTCGAAGAAGAATCACTATTCGGTACAATCGATCGAAAGGATAACCCTTATCGTTATCGCACAGACGTGTGTGTTTGTGTTAGTCAGTATCATGGATTCTACAGGCTTTTCGACAAAACTTCGTTTCGTTGTTCGATTACGTTCGGCCGTTTGTCCAAAGAGAGCGTGACGCATGTTTTTTCGAATCGTTACCGATTTCATACACTTGCTCGAACGAGAACTACTGGCGAACGCGACCGCTGTAAGGTCGAAAGGTCTTCTCCTTTACCTTTCTCTACCATCTGTGCATCGATAAACGTTTCTTTCGTTGAAAACTTTTATAGAGATCACGTTTCTCATTTATACATATAGGAAACACGCCGATCGACTGTGCATTTATATTCTAAACCATCTTATACAGTTGTTGTTTCTGTTGGATGAGTATTTCAAATAGATGTTCGCATCGCGAGAGAAACCGATCTGTGAAATTCACTAATCGTATCTATCTTACAGCTATTTGTTGCCATATTTTCGTGTTTCTTCCTGTTTCTATCTTCGCTCTTTACTCTTCACATCTCTATTTCTCTGCAAATCCCTACTTTATTCATACTAATGCCACTATCGTAAAAACGTCTAACGTTGTTTGATAATCATGTTTATAATATACATAAATATTGTTTTCAAAAAAAACCAAAGATTTGTCAACGAAAGCTATCTTATTTTTGGTACGAATAAGCGTTCAACGACGCGACGGTTCAAAACAGCTCAACCTGTGCGTAGTAATGATTTAATAGACGATCGCGTTTCTTCTCGTATCAACACGAAATGATCGATAATTTTAAACGTTTGGCAACATCGCATTAACCGTCGAGCTCTTCGAATTTTTTGACTACCTCAAATTGTCCGTGTGTAAGTAACCTGAACACCACGGAAAATTTCAGCCTACGTACGAAATAAGGAACATACCGAATCGTCGATGAAACGAACAAACGAACGAAACGAACGAAACGAACGAACGAACGAACGAACGAACGTACGAACAAACAAGGGTAGTGCCAAAAGTATGACAAGATTTCGATGTATCTTCCGATCGACATGTACTTTGGCCATCTCAGTGTGCGTGAAACAAATACAAACACGTACGTTTAATCGTTTTGTTCCAATCCAACGTACAAGGAAATAGACCAAGAGCTGGCTACATAATAAATTTCAACGTTACTCGGCACGGTCATTTCTATTTGAATAGATTGGATTATTGTTGCCAATGAAGTTAATAATGAGCGCGGCGTATACAGTATGCGTATACTGCGAGTCGTTTCGTAATCCCAGCGATTCATTTATACGATTGAAACTGTAAGACTAAAGTTTCTTTTAACTTTAATTAACTTTAATAAACTTTAATATTCTTTTGATCGCTTTTTCTTTACACGATGTAAGATTGGGCTCAACAACGAACATGAGGTCTTGGAATCCAATGCTCGAACAAAACGAAAGCGGTAATTGATTAGCCGCCATTAATTTTGACGGTGCTTCGTGTACTTGTTCTGTTCTTGTACGATCATTGACTTTCCCGAATTTTCAGCAACTTTGGCGACTTCTGCAGGCACTTTATCTTCCACCTAGACTTCCGCCGATACTTTACCACGTTTGTACCATTATTTACCGTATTTACGCATATTTTCAAGACTGCATAACGTTGATGACTTTTGAAAATTCACATGATCCACCATTAGCACTCGCTCGTCTTTTCCACACCAACTTCTACCTGGCAGGTTTTGTCACTTGCAACGGTAGTCTAACCATTCCGGGTAGAAATCACGACGAGTAACGTTGGCATTTATATAGCCAGCTCTTAGACTAAAACAGACGCTTGTCATTAAATAAATAGAGAAACGTTGACGAACGAAATGCGACAACTCTATTTAAAAATACTTTGTTCGAAGAGAATGCGCGCTGCATTCGAAAAGAGTTATCGGTAGCCGTTTATTTGTACATACATTAGCGAAAAATGATACAAAGGAAAGGAGATTTTTATATCGTGTAAATTAGCGCGTTGAAATGATGTTTACGCGTCCAATCGTATGACACGTGCGCCGATTCCGGGCCGGCGCCTGCTACTGCACTTGCGCCTGAACTTGTGTCTGCGCGCGCATTTACGCCTGCGCCCGTGCCCGCACTCGCGCGCTTCAACGTGTCGCCGATTAGCCAGGAACTCTATTGTTCGATTCGACTCGTGTAAAAAATTTCTTAGATTATTCTTTCGACAGATTCTCTCGACGCGTAAACGCGTGTCAGTTATGCCTTGTTATTTCTTATCACAGATGCCTTTCGTACTCTCGGTATACATGCATCTGTACTCGTAGATTGTTACGCGGTTTGCGATTAATTGGCACGGAGCAATTTGACAAGCTCTCGTCGAATTATTAAGTATATATACCTAGATTGAATTACGGTCAAAATCACTGGAAAATTTGATCCTCCTTGGAATGTGGTTTGCTTGCATTCGTTGCGATCGTTTGTCGCGGGTACACAACGATCAACGTGAAGTAAACGCACGAAAAACGATTAAACGATTCGATGCCATCGAACGAATTAAGTTTATGATTTAATCAGAAAAGTATTGTGCCAGCATTTATTCGACGACAAAATGCGCAATGCATTTATCTCGGTACTCGGGCACATTGGAAGAATAAACGTACAACCGAGAGTAGTGGACGTTATAAAAACTGAAGTTAAATCGTTGTAGTGTACTTACAGCCGATGCTAACGGTACTACAATTATTATGATCATTATCATTCTTACTATCGACGATTCTTCTGTAATCTACGGCTAATTAGATTAGGATGATCAAGAAAGGATCTCTTTTTGCTCCGACGGCAGTATTCTTATATCAACCACGATTTATACTTCTCTTTTTGATCTTATTTTATTTATTTTTTGTATCTTTCTTTTATTTCAATTCATTTTATGCCTTCTTGTAGCCATAAGCGACGTATCTGCGCGCAGACACGTACACGCATACATGTACACGCATACACGTATATACATACATACACACATCGATACAAATACACGAAAAATACAAGTACCTAACAGTTAGTAGACATATATACAAGTCCCATACTTTGGGCCTTTTCTTCGTTCTCTTATCTCACTTGAACTCGATTGTGTTATCATAATTTTAATTACAGACTAAACAGAAGATCTTTTACTCTAGCTAGTGTTTTACTCGATTAAACTTCTATGCAATTGTTGTTCTCTCGTTAATAAAAAGTCCGACAAAGAAAAAAAGATATTACGGTCTAGAACGTATACCCAAACTGAATTTCCTTCTTAAGATATCGATGCACGGAGATGTTTCATTGTCATTCGTTCATACAGTACGTTTCATCGAGCATTCTTTTCGCCGGTTTATTGAGAATCTGTACGTATACTCGAAACATGATCCTAAACACAGTCACGATGCAAACAGTGTCTTCGCATACATTGTTCTTGTATGATTGTTAACAACGTATGCATTTTCTATAAAAGCAATCCTCATGCACGCACGCAACACGCATTTTCACATAGCATTGTCATTGTACCATGAGCGAATACTTTTTGTAAATAAACAATATGCTAATGTTGGTACTTTGTCTCCTTGATCTAAGGATTCGTAAGCCAATTTCGTTCCATTCAAATATATCATCGATCGAATCACGGATTTGATTGACGCGGACTCCTTATCGATCGATACATCCAAACAATACCATCGATATATTTTTTACGCGATAACTTCGATACGTCAATACGATCTTGCAGTATTTTTATCTTTATTTCCGTTTCCTAATCATAAGTTCAGTTCACATCGCCATCGTTCGCAAAACTACCTAAATTCTATGATCTTGTTTCATTCATTCATATTGTATAATATACAGACAACACGTATATGTATACATAACATTCGCATACATTCGCAGATGCTTCAACGATACGTTATATGATATAATACAGTTTTTGATGAACGAATTATTAAATCATTTTCCCTATTTCCCTCTTTTTTCTTTCCCTTACATAATCGAGATCGACAATAAATAACTACAAAGTGGGTAATATAATACACACCGTTGTGGTTTTCGTGTAAGTATATATGTAACCATCCGTTTCAAATATGTAAAACAAAATATAAGAACTTGAGATCAAAACATAAATTAAGAGAAATAAATTAATTCATTTGTTTGAATGGTTCGAATGTTTTTAATTGGACCGTTTTTACTATGTTGTGACGTACTGTACCACGTGCATTCATCATACTCGGGATTAACCGCTAATCTTGCTCGGATACATTAATAAAAAGAGGCCGATTCATTAAATCCTACCGTGATTGGTTAGATCATGAATTCGGTTAACTATCATTGGCTTGAAAAAGTGGCTTTCTATTTATCGTCATCCTTGTTATGAGAGTCGAATGATATATTATGTTTATTTAC
This sequence comes from Bombus confusus, assembly GCA_014737475.1. NCBI lineage: Eukaryota > Metazoa > Arthropoda > Insecta > Hymenoptera > Apidae > Bombus > Bombus confusus. The sequence goes on along the minus strand of JACXIV010000035.1, from coordinate 978,282 downwards.
AATTTCGTAAAACTCTATATAAAATAAAGAAAAATCATAGGTATGTTTAAAAAAAACGATAGGTTAGGTGGCTAATAATTCGTCTTTCAGTCATTTATTAAAAATCATAATGTAAAGATATAAATTATAGTAAAAACGTTTCATAATAGTTCGCCTACTGACCTTGAATTGCTCTGGTTCAGCATTTTGATCTATGGTAAAGACTAAAGACAAATTCACGAACCAGAGGCCCTGGTGACACACGTGAATAACGAGTAGGAGCAATTGAACCGATTGAAACGATCGAAACGATCCAAAATTTTAAGATCATTAAAAACAATTAACGGCCTACAATGTTCTCGGTAAATATATGTTCGTATAAAAACCAACTTCGAGTTTAAATATTAGAGAACATATGACATTGGTAGTGTAAGAAAAAATGAAAAACTCATACTTTTCATTATTCATTATTTTTAGTCAGCTGTAAAGAGGGTTGTTCGACGTTCGTTTTCCACGTCAAAATGGAGTGGTGCACAGCAGGTAAAAATTATTGTTGTACAGTGTACAACTGTTCTTTTTCCCTATCATTTGTTCGGACATAACCTATTTCTACTTTGACAAGATTGTACTTGCGTGTGGCCTTCTTGTCGCTTAATAAAAATAGCCTTCGTAAAGAAAGGTTCTTCGTTTCTCTCTATTTGATGGATTTTATTTGCTTTATATTGTTCGTTTAATAAATCATGCGATCTAGTTGTTACATGCTGAAGGACGATAAAGGTCATCTATTTCCGATGTCAATTATTCGATTATGACTTAAACGTTTAAATTTGTGATAACAGTTCTTACTATACGTTGTTCGCAATGATTCGACTGTTATCGAAAAAAGGTAACATTAAATTTTGACGTATTTTTTCTCATTACTGATTTCACGATTACGATGTAGATGACGGTTCGAGATGCTTTGAACTCAGCTCTGGATGAAGAAATGGAAAGAGACGAAAAAGTGTTTTTGATGGGAGAAGAAGTGGCACTGTACGACGGAGCATACAAAGTGTCTAGGGGCCTCTGGAAAAAATATGGAGACAAACGTGTCATTGATACTCCTATTACGGAAGCAGGGTTTGCTGGTATAGCTGTTGGAGCAGCTATGGTATGTTCCTACTTCCTCTTGCATAATAATTCTTATACTTTTCTGAAAACTCATAATTTCTTGTCTTCTTAATTAATGCTTTTTGTTTAATTAAATCTTTTAGGCTGGTTTACGTCCTGTATGTGAATTTATGACATTTAATTTCTCGATGCAAGCTATCGATCAAATTATCAATTCTGCTGCCAAAACGTTTTACATGTCTGCTGGAAGAGTAAACGTACCAGTTGTTTTTCGTGGACCCAATGGTGCAGCAGCTGGAGTGGCTGCACAACATTCTCAATGCTTCGGTGCTTGGTATAGTCATTGTCCTGGTTTAAAAGTAGTATCACCTTATACTAGCGAAGATGCGAAAGGATTGCTAAAAGCTGCCATTCGAGATCCCGATCCGGTTGTTGTATTAGAAAATGAAATATTATATGGTGTTCAGTATCCTATGTCCGACGAGGCTTTATCGAAAGACTTCATCTTACCAATTGGTAAAGCAAAAATTGAACGTGTTGGAAAACATGTTACATTAGTGGCACATTCCAAAGCAGTAGAGCAAGCTCTTGAAGCAGCAAATGAGCTTGCAGGGAAAGGAATAGAAGCAGAAGTAATAAATCTTAGATCTTTAAGACCATTAGATATAGACACCATTGTACAATCAATAGTGAAAACAAATCATTGTTTAACTGTGGAACAAGGTTGGCCGCATTGTGGTATCGGAGCGGAGATTAGTGCTAGAATTTCAGAAAGTAAGTTTTCCTAATTCGATTGATGTATAAGCAACTTAATCGTCGTACGTAATTTTTATTCACGTTTCACCTTCGTCTTCAGGCGAGGCTTTCTATCATCTGGACGCACCGGTAATTCGTGTCACGGGTGTTGACGCGCCTATGCCCTATGCCAAGTCACTAGAAGTCGCATGTCTGCCGCAAACAAGTGATATTGTGTTCGCAGTAAATAAAGTACTGGGGTTGGAGTAATTATTTATATAGATCTTTAGGTAAAATGAAAATATCCTGTTTGTTTCTTCTTTGAATTTCACACGGTCTTTGTATCCTTTCATATTACGGCCTCTAGTAGGTTCCTCATGAGGTAGAAAGTAAGTACAAAGTTTAACGATAATAAGATGTTAGAAAGTTATTTTATTGATAGAAAAAGGGTTTAATTCGCAGGACTTGTATACTATATCCACAGATCTACATATAATTAAGCGATGCGTGTGTGTGAATGTGTGACTTAGTGAGTACAAGCCTGTATACTTGTACATGTTGATTCGAAATAGTATAACTATTTACTAAAACAAATTAACGTTACTGCTTCTGGAACAATACCAAAATATCATTCTTTGTACGTGAAAGAAAAGTCATTGAAATACTGCCACATCTTATTAAATGCTACTATGAGTTAATATCTCACTTTAAATTAACTTCAAAGATAGCTTTCAAATGTACTACATAGATAGATAAAATTGTAAATTCTTAGCGTTTATGAAATGAGCGAATAAACATGCCGCATTTGTTTATTAATTATTTATTATGAAAACTTAATAAATTCCAATATGACTACAATTTTCTCCATTTCATTCATTTTCTATAACTCATTTGTCATCATTCCCAATCGCATTAATTTTTTGTATTCCATTTTCCTCATTTGTTAATGGTCATGTATGATACATGCGCAATAAACAGCATGTAACAACAGTCATGTAACGTTCAAACGCGTCTCTTAATTCATTATCCCTGAAAAATAAAGTATTGAAATTAGGCACAGTAAAATATGTCCAAAATATTATTTTACTTATTATAGTAATCTATTTGGCCTTTACCTAAGTACATCCATATCTAGAGCACATTGAGTATAAATCGACATGAAATTTCTGAGATCAGCATGTGTCCAATTCACTTGACGCCATGGTTCTATACATCTTTCTACCAGTTCCAAGAAAAAAAATCGTAAATCTCTGGTGCGATGGAGGTTACATCCTATTCCTAGGATAGCTCTTGTATATGAACGAAAGTTAGTATCTATTTCTTGAAAGGAACGTTCTAAAAGCATAGGTTTAAGCTTGATGCACACCAAACTGTAAAGAAATATAGTATAAACTAAACACAATGATCGATGCTACAATAATTTGATCACTATACCTCCTATATCCAACAAAAAAGATCTTACTGTTTATGATGTTTATCATTTTCTAAAAGCACCCTACATTCTGCTAACTCTAACAAAAATTCTCTATCTAAATCAGTGTCAAAATATTCTGATCCAACACAACGGTATGTCCACGATGACATCATACTGTTGGCACAATGATATAAATCGGGGAACGTTAAGAACTGAAGCTTTCTCTTGTTCATCTCAAATCTAAGACATGCTATGAATACCACAGCAGCATATCGCCTGATGGATAATAAAAACATAGCTGCTAAGACAAATTTTACATGTATATGGAAGAACAATGCAAAGTAATAATTTTATATTGTACTTGGCAAGATCTTCTGAGAGCAAAAAATGTTGTTCGATATTGGCAGCTAAAGAACCTGGCAGATCTTCAACAACTTTGAAGACTCTTTTCACATTGTCATATTGTCGACGACAACTCTTTAATGTTATGCCTGTTTTCTCTGACACCTCATCCATATCTTTTCTACTTTTTGACGTTAATTTTTTACCTAATAATTCTCTAATAACAACGTCATCGAATTCATAGTACCTGCGAATTGTAATCGACAGGACACGCGTTTTAAGAAGAAATATGGGTATATATAAGTAACATTGTTGATAAAAAATTTGCTTACATTTCAATAAGCATTTGACTTGTTTGTGGTTCTATTTGAAACGCGAGCTGTTCGCTCGCCAGTTTAGTAGGTGTGTGAAGTAATTTTTCTAAAAGTGCATAAGTCCGATAGTGATCGAGGATGTCAGAAGCTACTAATTCAATCGAGGCATTCGTTTGTTGACATATTCCTCGTTGATGTAAGATATTGACTGCTTCGCTTGCTAAATGGATAGGAAAAATTCCTGTGAATTTTTACTTATATCTATACTCGACAATCCAAGTACATTAGTAATTTTATTTAACAAAGAGTTCTATTTTTATACAACTGTATTTGACGAACTTACATGAATGGCCATCGACCCAAAGCTGATATATCTCAGGATCGACAAGAGTATAATTACTGATGAATACATCGACTTCTGACAGCATCACGAAGATACAGTGTCTTTTAATTTTACACTTTAAAAGTAGGCCCGTAAAAATGGGCTTAGCCACACATCGATTCAAGACATCGCGTACATTTTCAGCTTTTAGGTGTGTCGTATTTATACCATCGATTGCGTTTAACGTCTTATTCCATAAATGAGATATATGCTAAATAAGGATAGTATATATTATACATCCTAAAAACTACAGACGACAATTCATTAGTGGTAATATGTCTATCCTGTAGTCTATGTACTTATACAGATCTGTGTTTATTGCTCGTCTAGGTTAGAATTCCTTTACCATCTTTATGTCACTTCCGACGTTATCGATTCAATATAGAATAAGGTTAGGTTGAAAAACGTGTCATGTTAGATTATGTGCATTGCAAGCTAATGCATTCTGTGTTATAATTATAGACAAAGTACGTATAATTTATTTCCCTTTTCATTCCCTCCTCTTTTCTGTCATTATATTCCATTTCATTCACTCTTGATAATCTCCCTCTTAGCTTCTTTCTTCTTTCCCCCTTTTTCTTTTCCTTTCTTTCATATCATTCAATGCTTTCTCAAGGAATCGTCCGCTTAGCATGTACACGAGCCCCTTAATTATTAATCAGAAAGCTGAACGTTAAAAGTTCCTTACACCTATCTGGTCTAAAAATGTCATAGTTCGTTAATGAATTGTTTAGTGCAATATTTCAGTTTCTTGAGCCGGTTTTAATTGATAAGAATCCGCGCCGTCTCAGCCAATTAGCGGTCAATTAAGCGAGCATTTGGCGGGACAAAGCACCACTTTCATGTTTGAAAGCACGATGTCTACACTCTATGCGTGTTATCCTGTTTGAAATACGTGATTTCCATAACGTAATAATTCTTCGCCCCTTATAAACTATTACCAGGTTTGTTTAACGAATACATGTTTATTTAATAGTTTCTTAGATAATGCTATATCGAAATTACGTAGTTTCTTGAACTCGTCTTGTTCGCATTTCATTGGTCCCTTACTTGATTGTCAAAATTGTCAATAGTTTGCACTATAATTTCTTTTGCACAGATCATTGATTGATTGTGAAGATCGCTTTATTTATGTTGACTTTGCTTTCCTTCCATAATATCTTTTCTTTCCTGTTCCAATTTAAAGGCAACTACAGACACCACTATATATGATACAATTATGAATTGTATCGTAAATAACACGAGCTGTTTGGTTGCGTTCGTGATTGTATTATGCAGTTAGAAAATTTACTAAGTAGTTTCACTGATTTCTATACAAGCATAGATTTTTATCTGATAGTTGTTGAGTAAAGTACAATGTATTAAATTCTACATTTAATTCTGTGTTAATATAAACGAATATTGCAATAGTAAGATATCATGACTTGTGTATTATTCATAATTTCATAGTAAAATTTAATTTTGTTATACGAATCACTAAAAATTCATCAGGTACCTCCTCTACGTTTATAAATGTAATTTCTACATTCATTACCCTAAATTCTGAATTCTAAATTACTGACGAGATAACGAAATTTCTATTTTTCCTAAACGGTCGGTATTTCAGAACATGTGATATCAAATCCCGTAAGATGTCAGGTCTATTTCATTCGTTACCGTAATAGTAGCTTCCATTGAAACTAGTTTATAGTTTCAATATAATTGCTACACTCATCGTTTTAAATCGCAGAGAACACAGCAAAACCTCTGATTTTTTACACGTTTTGTATTTCAGAACATTTGCTACGAGTCACGATGTCCCTTAAGACGTAAGATCTATCCTAAACTTAGCCAGTGGTTAATATTCTACATATATTCGATCCAATTCGATCATTCGACTATTCGGTTCTTGCATTCAATAAACAATGGCGAGGATATCGATCGTAATTCTCTCCGTAGATATAGAGACATTGAGGTGAATAAGCATATCGACAGAATCGGCTACAGGAAGAAGCAAGCTTTACCGCTCGCCTCGATGGATGTCTGTCTATTCGAATATACGTATAATTGATTTGATTTAATAATAAATACATTCTATCAACGTACGCGATTACGCAATTACGTTTGGGTTAAATACGGAACAATTAATTTAAACGTACGCGGTGCGCGCGATTTTCACGCTAGCGGTAAGTAGAGTCAGAAAATGAATACTGTTTCAATTATTCGCGCGACTTAACGTGCAAATAATGTTCCTTCTTATCGGCATTACGCAACTTTCTATTTAACTTATTAATGAGCACCGTTCTCACGTGAAAAATTAAGAGGCGGTCTATTTTTGTGCATACATATGTGTACAAAGATGGATACCGTACGTGCACTTGCTCACAAACGTATTCGAACACAAGTACTTCAACACAAATGGAAAGTTTCGATGAATGTATCATGTATGTCGTACGAAATTTTTTGAAATTTCATTAGTAACGAGACACAATCGTCGTCATTATTTTAGTAAAATTTGAAACCAATAGGAAAATCGGATGCGTGGCCACCGAGCCGGACCTGTTTGGCCATATATCCTGGGAGTTGACTTTCCGAGAATTTGCCCACATTATCTGACTCCTGCTCACTTCGCTGTCCGCGTGTCAAAGGCAAGAAGGGAGAAGTAGAGACAATGCGAGCGAGACAGAATTGGTAGAGTGTAATAAGATACTGTAGAATCAGATCGTTTTTTACTCCTAATCGTATATTACATATTTCATTAGTTTAGTTAACAATTGTCGATCAGATACAGTCATGTTTGCACATATCTCAATAATCCGACTGAGGCTATCTCGTAACGATATAATAAAAAAATAAAAAAACATCGTATTTTTCTTATTCGGATTTGAATTACATCGATGCGGATCATAGATAACGCCGAGGCCTGCCTCGCGCCAGCAGTTCCAGGAATTGGTGGGGATAATTTGTGGCCATACGAGGGGACAAGTTCGTGGCCATATATCCGAACGCTACTGTACATATATCGATCTACATGTTAAAAAATTAGTATGCATACAGCATGAATAGTCTAACCTTAAACGTATAATTAATGCTAAAAATGATCTCACTAAATATCGTGGCTCGTACAACGAATAATCGACTGTTCAAATATTTTAACTTCTATATATATATATATAATATATATATATATATATATATATATATATATATATAAATTTTCAAATTCGTTTCAAATTTTACCAATCGTGACAGTCGTGTTAATAACATTTGAGAATGCTTCGCGTAACAGAAAGTTACTGTAACTGTTTAAATACTTTCTTCAGCCACTGTACACGAAGGTATAAACAACTGTATTCGACGTGGAAACTAAAATCAGAGGCTGAGACTCGTGCGCGTACATTCTTCCTCCATTCTGTGTTCGTGCCTTTCTCGGCCTTTCTGACAGCGTTTGCGGTTCGCAACGTTTAAACTTTAAACGTTTTCCTAGTCTCTTCATTGCGAACCACGAAGCTACGCGTAAAGCGCATTCGGTTCGACAGAAGCATCGCGTTTCTCCGCGATAATGTTTCGATAAATTCTTGACGAATCGGTGAACATTCGAGAGTTTTATACACTTTGGTATTTATACGCTCTGCTCCTGCGAAATTCAGGCTACGAAGAGGCTGCACGTGCAAGTTTATTCAAAAGGAACTTGTATTCAGGTAACGAAGGGGATCAAACTGTCGTCGCTTTGGAAACGATCGAGTCAGGCGCGATAGGACCTCGAATTCGAATCGATCGAGCTGACCTAGGGTATTTTGGGAGGACTCGTGGGAGAATTTCGGCGACTTTCGCAAATCACATGCAACCGCACGCCTCCACTACCATGTTTGGCAGTGTCTTTTGCGTGATCGTATTGTTCGAATCAACGTAGAGCAGTTGAATCGGCGACAATTGCGTAGGTGAACAGCATGGAACGATCTCGTTCTTACGACGCGTCGTGCTACCATTCTTGGCCAATAACCTCTGAAACAATAAGAGAGAAAGAAATTAATATTCCGAAAGTGTTGCGTACAGGTTGTGGCCGAATAACAAGCGTGTACAAGCGGGCATCGGGCGATTCCCTATGAAAAAGTAAGAGGAAAATATAAAATCGAATTTGCTCGTACGATGCTTCGTTTCCGAGAAAATCGAGTTTCAAAGTACTCGGTCGAGTATGCTTGAACACGGACCGACTTCTGCGCCGAATAGGAGTAAGTAATCGACGGTGTTTAACCAAACGCGTTCAAACTTTGTTTCCTTCGAGATGAAACGCTTTAAACGGAAAAACATTTTTTCTCAGTTTAGACTTGTCTTCGCATCTAGAACGAGACAAGCTTCTGTTGATTTTTTTTACTCGTATCCAGTCGGCTTATCGGCGGGTAAAGTGTAGCTGAAAGATTGTCAGACTTGATTCTCTCGAAAGCGAAGCGTCGTACGAGAAAAATTCTATTCTATATATTTTTTTTTTTTTTTTCTTTCTTTTTCTTACTTCTTACGTGTTATTCGGCCGCACCCTGTACGATCGTTGGCGATAGCCTCTGTTGATGATTTGGCGGGGAAGGATACAGCGAGATCGTAAAATAAGTCAGGTTTGAGAGCATTACGTTGTGCAATAAATTCAACCAAGCAATAAATCCAATAAATCCGATCATAAATTCAAGCACCAAGAGCAAAAGAGAAGATAAAAGAGGATGCCTACTCTGATCACGTTATTGTAGGGAGATCCACTGATGGTCAACGAAGCTGCGGAAGAACACGATCCACGACAGAAATACGCGTGATATCCGCTCGGATGAAGAATCCAATCGCTCCAACCGATGTCTTTGAAATTAATATACAGCTCGTCCCTGCAGCACTCCTTCATCTCCGGCAGACAATTCGAGTTCCTCTTCGGCCTGTTTTTCTGCGGTAACGGCGACGTGTGTATCACAAGGAACGGTTTTAAAGTTTGTTCGACGGATACAGGCGCCGTGTCTCGATCTATCGAACAGGTGCTACAAGCTATCTGTATCGCGTGATTCAATCGAAGTTCTTCCACCCATTTGTTCAGCGTGAAAGTCACGTCGGTCTTCACCCATCCCTCTGAAACAGCGATCGTCCTGATCGTTTTAACCTGCGATCGCTTCGTATCGTCGCTATTCTCCTCTCTTCGCCTAGCCCCGACTCGCCGCCTCGCCTCTCCTTTCCATTTCGCTTATTCTTACTCTTATTTCGTTTCGATTCGCGACTACTTCGTTGTTCGTTCGCACACTCGAGAACGTTGCTGCATCCGCGAGCATCGATATTTCGTCCATTACCATCTCGATATTCCGTATGTTCCCGTTTATTTTCCGTTTTTCTTTCTCTCTTTGCAATTTTTTTCTTCGATCAGAACGCGATTCTAAACGCATGAATGCATTGCGAATGACTAGAAGCGTGGGAAGGCGGAGGTTAGCGGCGATGATACGCGCGGCACGAGAGAAGAGGGGAGGTAGAAGATTCGACTATGTTTGACATTGTTCTTCGCAGTTTGACAATCGCCGCCCCTCCCAATTCGATCGAACAACCGCACGGAAGCTGCGCGACGACGATCGACTGAATTTCGCGCCCGATTCCTGTAAATCGGTCGATTCGTAATCGCGATCTTGCAGCAATACAGCGCGAAGCGGCTTTATACCGTGAGAGCGTCGAGTTTTTTTTTTTTTTTCGCTGACATACCACTTCACGGTCTAAAGTCCTTACCAACTGTCAACGAATATCTTTGCATAGTTTCGCGCTCTGCTTCGCCGATTCCTTTCGTGTATCTTAACGAGTTGCCCCTCTCCCGTCCGCCCTCTCATCGTCTTTCTTTCGATCTCACGTTCCCTCAATTTTTCCACTAACTAAATCCATTAAAATATACTTTAAGATTAGCGTTTGTCGCGTACTTTCGGTGTATGGACTTTGGTCCAACATTTCCAACGTTTTAACCTGTTACCCGGGGGAAGTCGAATCGACCGATTAATAATTTTCTTATTCGCAGATCTCCGACTAGTTTTTTTTTCCCCCTCCTTCTTACGTATCGTTCCATTCTGTCGAAAATAAATTATGTAATACATAGTTACATCGGCAAGTACGAAAAGCTGACCGAGATCGATTTCGTGTTTGCTGAATTTTGATTCGGTAAGATCGTAGAAGTTTCCGATTAAAGGACGACTCGGTTAAACGGCTCATCCCATTAAGGATCAAACGATACGTGGCGACAACGTGACGCGTCATTGGCAATTTCTTTTCGATCAATTCGCTTACATCGTCGAATTCCGTTTTCTTTCTTTTTTTTTTTTTTTTTTTTTTTTTTTTAGCATCGTGACTAGGAGTTGCAAGGATTCGCTTAAACTTTTCTTCCCTCGCTGTCTCTCCCGCCGAAATGCTACAATTTGACGAGCCAAGGGATCGAAGCATCCACGTCGCTACGCTGAACCGATGTTTAATCTTCGAGCTTAAGGCGTTCATTTATAAGACGAGAAACTCTGTCGACAACAGATGCAAACGCGACGAAATCGCGACACGGCGAATGGATTTGCCGTAACGATGACATGCAACGGGGCAGAGGCCTTCGCTCGGCTCGGTATTTTCGCGACAATAGAAATTTTCGTACGTGCGGTACGCAAGAAAAATGAAAACACGAAAGACGTAGGAAAGAAGGAGAAGTGGACGAAGCTTTTATACGCAGGCCTGTGCGCGAACGCCTAAGAGAAGCAAGTGTCTCTCGATCTACCTACCTCCGATATCGGTTTCAAAGATAGCCATGATCGTGTTTTTCTCGAAGTTGCCGCTCAAATCCCAATGATCGAGCTCGGAGAGCACGAATGTTTGATTCAGATAGTCGTTCTCGTCGTATTCCTTGTAGAACCAAAGTTGCGCCGACGTCACATCCACGAATTGCATTTCGTTGGGCAGATAAAACGTGAAGCAGGCTGCCGGATTAAAACCCGTCAGATGGTTCGATTTTTGTTGGCACTTTTTCGAATCGGCGATACCTGAAACGTTTGCCATTTATTCTCGCGCTCGGTTGGCCCTTACTAACAAACGCGGAGTGGTGGCCTCTGTTCGAACGCGTACTGGTTCGAGTAACAGGTTCTGATCCGAACATGTTAACGATGGAATAAAAACAGCGAGATGCTGAGAGCAGCGAAATGCGGAAGAGAAGGTCTAATGTCAGTTAATCGCCGCGCATAAACATCTTATCGACGGAATGCAAATGCGACATTTTTAATTAGCGTTTAATTAAATGTGGAAATTTGAAGCGATCGAATAATTCGCGGACTGCGGAGACGTTTATGCGTTTCTAGAAAACTTTGATGCGCAGAAATGCGCGAGCTCTACGCAACGCGTTGAAATATTCGAAACAATGGTATTTAGCGGTGGCCGTAAAAATTCCAACTCGCGTAAACAGTCGCAGCTTGAGAAATCGATATTCGTCGAGCGTTATTCGTAGAGATACGCGCGCGTTTCGTGAAACGGATCATCGTTCAATTTCACAGCGACTGACCTTCGTTCGGGAAAACAACAATTTGGTCTGTTTTTCCATAAAAACTGTCGGCTGATTTTTCCGGTTCGAGTGGTGCTCCGGGTTGAAGTTCGAGTACGCGACCATTTATCAGAGGCTTCGGCAAGGTCGACAGCGGCATCGATATCTCGGGCGGCTTGGAAAGTCGCAACTTCTTCAGTATCTGTTGTTTGACATACTCGACTCTTAGCTCTGTTAAAATCGGATCGGTAACCGTTAGTATGGCAACTTTATTTTGCGAACATTCAGCGCAATTCTCTTCCTCGAAAGAGCTGGATAAGGAAAACGAGGAAGAGGAACTCGCTGAGGTGGAACCGCTTGATCGTAAATTCGATGCCCAGCGAATGTAAGGCAAGGGATTTGCGGCCTTGGGCCAGGTGACATCCACCTGATTATCCAACAAGAGAATAGAAAGTAACAGCAGTTGTTGAATTAGACGCATCGTGCCGATATTTTGTATCGGATATGAATATCCCCGCTCACACGTGTTTCCCTACAGATACTTATCTCTCATTCGTTTACCCCTTCAACGTTTAACATCGTTTCGAAGAATCTGATCGATCGAGCAATACCCACTGATTTTCCATCCAAGTTCGCACATCGATCTCCTTTCTCTTCTTTTTATCTCGCTATCGCTACGTATCGAATGCATGGACCGCCCGCCGATACAATCGTCGACAATTCTACTAACTCGAATTCGACTGCGTCACGACAAATATTTTCCTCCCGTTAATCCACATTTTTATTTCCTCTCTTGCTTCTTTCCTTTCCACCTTAGTTGCACCTTTCCTGCTACCGCCGCTTTCTTCCTTTCTCAGCTATCTCCCATCCTTGCCCCTTTCTACCCCCTTTCTCCTCAACCTTGCTTTCTTCTTTCTCCTCTTGCTGCTTTATTCTCTTCGTTGTCTTTTTCTCACTATACGGTGCTCAGGCTCGACGACGCCGAATGCTCGAACGATCAACGAGCGAAAATGAATTACTCGCCCCGCGTAATAATCGATAATTCGCTACGCCTCTACCTTCCGATCGATTCGGTCGTTTTCGCCGATCCAACAACACATGCAACTTACCCGCGAAGACTGAAGACACATCGTTAAATCGTTATTTAGTCACGCATCGGCTCTTGGTACAGTCTGAACTTTGCTCCATCAGCGGGGGATACAGCGGATTGGACGGAGACGAATCGTACTGATATCGTCGGGGGAAACACGCGCCACGAACATGCTTTGTGCTTCGTCGTCTTTGTAGTCCGTTTTTTCATCTTTTTCACCTACATTCTTAATTACGTGCTCGCTTTGCTGAGACAGATTTACAAGTGACTAGAATGCTTGGTAAACAAACGGAAAGCGCGCGTCGTCTGTTTTCCATAAACGCGCTACGATATGGCCACCGGTCGAATTCGTCGAAGAAATTTCGTCGACAAAATTTTCTCCATCCACCATCGCATCCGATCTCGCGTACGTTACTCTTTTCGATAAACGATTACCCCTTGCTGAAATTTTATTCCAAGTGACTACTAGATAGCCGAAGAATTAACCCGAAAAAAAAATTAATCGTCGAGAAAATGAGCAATCTGTAGCTGAATTCAAGGCTGATTGAACTATCGCTTCCGAGAATGATCAAGCTCTTACTGTTTTGTATTCGTGCTATCTTGTTCCTTCGGAGGTGGCGAACATCGAGAAAGTACGCAAATCCCTTCAGTGTCTTGAAGGAGTTCGCGATTTTGCATCATCCGCGCCGATACACGCCGATCTGTGCGTTCATGCCACTATACGTTCTCCATTTAACGAGCGAGAATAACACGAAGAGATGTACAGTGGTGTGATCGTTAATTCAAAAATCACAGATTTGAACAAACATGTTTTAATGGGCTCGTGCTCCGATTCATATCGAGTTAAACTTTTGCATACGCCGCGTAATTGGCTACGCCGCATCGATTTTTGTTTTTAGCCAGACGCATGTATCCATCTTCACCCCATCCGTTACCCCACCAGTTCTTCAGGATCCATTCGGTTGGCGTGTATCCAACGATCACCATAGCGTGATTCACCATGTCCGAGCTACAAACTTCGTCATCGTAGACTCCCGTGCTGCGAAACAAAACCGATCGAGTCGAGAAATTTCTTAATTTTCTTGCCTCTGTAACTGGGGAAGAATAAAAGAATAATAACAAGAAAAAAAGAAAAAAAAGAAACGAAATAACAAGAAAGGAAATGCGAGGATGGAAGGAACAGAAGATCGCGTACTAAGGTTTTTCGATCGAACAATCTTCAAAACTTGCGACAACGAGTATTTTTTCCGAGTACGTAAAAACATGCGCGGCTCTTTTTAATCCGAAAACAAAAGTTCAGTGACTTGGGTTCGTTGTCGTTTCAGGGTCATCGCATTAGCGATGCATCAAAGGTTATCGTACGAGTGGACCAATTTCTTTGAACATCTGTCAGAGGGGGGTGATACGAGTTTTCGTACTTTCATCTTTCGCGTAAACACTCATTAAACACGGATCGGTCGCGTGTCAAAAGCGCTTTGTCAGTTTCCTTCCTACGCCCTTTTTTTTCCATACAACAGCTCTATTTCATTCTCCATCCTCTATCCAATCTCATTTTCGTTTTTCTATCACCTGGGACACCACGGTATTTTGTTTGCCCTAACAGTCCAGATAATCTTGGCTTCCAAGGAATAAAAAATACTCACTGATAAAGCTGAAACGTTTTTGGACTGGCATTTACCGAAGCAGCTATCGGACCTATGGTCGCTACGGCAGCTTCCAAAGCTTTTTCGTCACGTGCTGGTAAAACTGCCCATGAAGTGATGTTAACCACGCTCATCTCTTCTACAAAACGACACGGACCTTGCTATCCTCCAAAAGCAAACACATCATTGGTGGCTAATTATCTTTCCCTCCTATACGTATACATGTATACGTGCTACTCCACGATACACGAAACGCATAATCCAAGCATAATTCAACGAATTTTTAATTCAATATTGTTTGGTCTTCCCTCGATATTGACTTGGTCGCCTCGTGTTTGTTGACACTCGCGAATTCCTAATGTATGCGTTTTGTTTAAAAATATATTTGTTGCTTCAGCCACGAGCGTATACTTAAATCAGCATTTGGAGATAAGCTATATTATGAAACACGAGGGATAACGGAATAACGGAAATCTCGATACCGATAGTCTACCAACGAGCTTACCTACAGCGGCTACAAGAAGTATTTGCAGAAGTATTTGTGCGAACACTTTTTCTAACCACTGTACGTTAGTCGAGGTATAACGGAATAAAGTAAAGAACGTCTTTTCGAATATAATATTATCAGCATTGAGAACAGTCCGTGTTTTGTTCCAACGTTTCGTATGTCGGTGCTATCGTAAAAAAAATAAATAAATAAATAAATAGATAAATAAGAGGAAAAGTTGAAAGGAACGTACTTTCGCCTTGTACGAATAATGGCTTTTAGGCATTAGACCTTTTGCCTTTTCGAGATATCTCAGCGTGTTTCTCAGAGAACCTCCTGAACAACCTAGATTCCCAGTAGACGTACTGCAATCGATCAACTGTTGTTCGCTCAATGGAATCAACATTCCTGTTTTTTTGAAGATTTGCCCTTGGATGCTGGTGGCTACCGAGTACGCGTAACAACTTCCGCAGTCTTTTTGATTTTCTGCCGGCGTTTTAAATCCCATTTCGCGCCAATCAAGCTGTCGTGGAATTCTTCGAGGATCGTGTAAAACCGCTCCAACAATCGGTTCGTTCGATACACGCCGCTTGCGACTAGGAATTAGTTTTACCTAGAGAATAAAGAAAAGGAAAAACCAAACCGTTATACGACAAAGGATTACGAGAATTTTCTTTCGATTTTTCTCGTAACCGAATGTTTGTGGAAAATTTAAATTTGCGCAAATGTGCATGCTGCGTATAGTGTGCAAAAATATGAACAATACCATCGCCAGATGGTAGTCTATATACTATCGGTTATAGTACGATTAGGAAATGAAACAAATCTCTAGTTAGGATTTATTTATTAGCGAATAATATCCGTTTTACGATAGCTCTCTTAGAATACGAACCATTTCTCGAATATATTGCCTAGTTCCGAGATCAGCAATGTGATTGTCTCTCAATGTATAGCTGTGATGACCCGCAGCTGCCATCATATTGTGCTTATAAATCGTTATTAGATTTTCTTCCCAAGCTATCCTTCGGCTAGTCTCGAGATTTCCAGAGTAAGTTTTATTGTAACGAGTCTGCGGCAACAGTAATATCTTAGAGTAAAGTATTATAACATACGATACGTAGGATGGCGTATAAAATATTGCTGAAATATTTGATAATTCAATAAGGTCCTGGTAATATTTAACAAACGAATCGCGCCTTTATTTAGATTCTCTACTTCTTTTTTTATGCGTATTCGTAAGGAGATTAATTTGCGTAAAAATCCAGTCTAACCGTAATATTATTCGATTTCGTTTGATCGAAGATGTACAAATAAGACGCTTATAGTACCTTGTACAAGTTCCAATATTCGTCTAGCCTTTCCGATACTTCTTGAGGAAAATGAATTTGTTTGTCAAACACTTGGATCCCATAGATACCCCATATAGCTAAGAGGAGAACTAAAAGGACACAAAGGCGAAGAGACATGGCGAATGCAACCGGATTAAAAGTCGGCTCGATAACGCGCGAATCGTTGTTTTTTCTGCAGTTCGATCAACTGACTCGAGCGTCCGTTATTTCGATTCGAATGCAGTTTGACCTTACGGCTGGTCTCATTTGACATCCAATTGGTAACTACAATGTCAGCAATTTTACAAATTTCGTACGTAAGCAGGAGGGAAGTCGTGCCGCAAAACTTGCGTCACGTCGAGTGCGATATACGTAGGTATATTTACCAGCAGCCTACAGAATAATATCTGCGGTGCCCGATACAACGCCTATACAATATGATACGAACATCGCTTCCACCGTATATGGGTCAAAGGGCAAGTGACAGATCTGCTTTCACAACTTTTCCTGCACTTTTCCGTGGAGCAAGCTTCTCTGTATAGATATAGCTTGCACGAAAATTCGACTGTTATCAGCTACATTGTTCAGAGAAGTTAAGCTTAACAGTGAAACGCGAGAAGCGAAGCTAACAAAGACTCAAACAGAGTTCGTAAGATCGCGAATAGCGTTCGACACGAAAGATTGAGAAATTCGTCGTGAGATGGCTGTACTTGCAGAAATCGCGGAACTTTTAGAAACGAGGAATTCGAGGCACGCATACTCATGCATTGGCCGACGATTAATTCATTAACTCGAGCACCGTTTGCGCATAACCGAACGCTCGTACTGTACATTTCGCTTACGGTTTGCGTTGCTACGTTCTCTGCACTGACATATCCAATTTCTTCCAATTTACAAATTAAATTCTTTTTTGCAGGGCTGAATTATTTGAGCGCGTACACGCGCGCCCGCGCGCGCATGCATGCATGGTCGCCAGCTAAATCTATTAGCCGCTTCTCATTCGCTTTCGCTTACAATACATATTAGCAGTGATAGTGGTTGGTGATGTAGTTGCGCGGGACGGGATAGAGAGAACGGCAAAGACAATGAGAGAGGGGAGGAAGAAAGATCGCGGATGTTGGCGAGAAACTCGTGATCTGCTCGTCTCTTATCCCCTCGTTGCGTAGATAGTTGGGCATCGAGCCGAGATCGGACATGGAACATCGAAAGCATCGGGCATTGGGCATCGAGCATCGAGCATCGAGCATCGAGCATCGAGCATCGAGCATCGAGTAGCGTGGATAGTCGAGAGTAACGAACGCGACCCCCGCTCGTCTCCGATCGGTTAAAAGTTCTCGCACGACTCGCGACTACTGTCTCTCTCGTCTCTCTCTCGGTCCGATTATCGCTCGACACGCGCGTTCTAGCTTCTACCAGTGGGGAGGCGCCACGCTAGAAAGCAAAACTCGGGAACATCGTTGGCTCGTAATCGCGATCGTTTCACCGACAAAAGTATCGAAGATCGTAGTTTGTTCGCGGCAAGAGGCGTCGCGACGCTATTGACCGCGACGCGTCGCGTCGCGTCGCGGCTTTCCTTTACTATCCGCTAGTAGTAAAAGTACAAGAATGGAGGAATCTGGAATCGACATGGGTTTCGATCTGGCAGCTATTACCGCTGATTTGGAACATCGCGAAGCGGATCTCTGCGATCGTCTATGTCAGGAGAAACAGAATGGAATAATCGGTATCAATGAATCGGATTGCGGTAATAAACAAGACAATGGGCATAGAAATAATCACGACGATTGGGAACAAGCTCTATCTTTTCTCTCGACACCGCTGCAAGACATCATGTACTACGAATTAAAAAGTCGGGCGCCGAATATCGACAGGTACGTTGCTTGAAACTTATGATCACGGCACACGAGTACGTTTATACGGGTCAAGGTTCAAATTGTTTCCTAATCCGAACAGTTTCACGATATCAATTCACCGTTTGCAACTTCTTCGAGTTACATTCTTTACTCGTCTCCGTCATCTGTGCGCTCGTTTCTTGCTTCGGCTCGAGTCGGCTCGATTCGTTGTACATCGAGTCGACTCGGTTTCGATTCGGCTTGATTCGTCTGTCTACCGCCGCTCTCGCACTTTCGATCTTAATTTCGATCTTGGAAGAAAAATCTCACGATTCTGGAATAATCCATACCTCTGACGCTCCACAGAATTTAAATCTCTATTCCCAAAACATTTACCAAAGTTTCATCCCGTGGGAAATTGGTTCGCGTGACACACGGGCACGTGTTCACGTTGAAAATGATACTTGCTCGTCGATCAAATCATCTTCCGAAATAATTCGCTACAAACTTAGGAAATGCAAAAGAAACGCCTTAGGTGGTGGTTGAGTAATTTAATTGCCACGTTTCGCATTCTTCAAATCGGCGGTGTTGACGTCTAGTTGATAGTTGGTGGTTAGGCGGCGAACGAAATTTGGCGCGGATACGCGAATGCGCGACAGTGGCGAAATGCGCGAGCGAAATCGAAAGGGTGGAAAAGAGATAAGAGTAACGGATCCAGGTATAGAGCAACGATCGAGGTTTTTTCGTAGCTAACAGCGTGGTGGTCGTCGACGATGTTCGAGATAACAAAATAAGACATCTGGCTTAGTAGCGTCGCGGCTCGTCGCGTCGGCTAGTTTGGCCGTAAAGCGTCTTCACCTCCTTTGGAGGACATGCAAGAAATATCCGAGACAGTGCGGCAAATCGTCGAATTCGAGGATTTAGTGTCGCGATTGAATCGTATAAACGACGTTGGACGTCCGTTGGCCAATAACCGTTCCGTTATCGAAGGAAGACTCGGGACCGCAATTACACTACCAACAACAACTATAACGGCTACGTTAACGAGAACAACGACGACAAAGTCGTTGTCCAATTGGACGAGTAATACTGGCTCGTTGCTAGGTCCGCGTTATGTAGCTGCGGGATCAGTGCCTGAATTTGAATCGGAATCGGTATCAAAATCGGTTACGGTGCCTGTGCCGGCGTCGGCGCCAACGTCGACGTCGGCATCGGCACAGTTTGCGAACAAACAGCAATCACCGTCGTTTAGCTCGATTCCATTGTCGTTATCGCCGTGCGCGCATTCTGACATCGAAACTGCCGTAAAGTCCGTCGTTGGTCGAGCGTTCAATTTCTCGTCTACCTTGGATCGTCGACGGAAAGACGGGAAGGTTGGACAACGTGAACAAGAGCAACGCGTGCGCGTGAACATCGGTATCGACGAGGATCTGCGCATGATCCTCGAAATGGATCCGTCGATCGTTGACGGAATGCCGACGTCGTCTCCGTTGCACGACAATTCTCGGAACAACGGTCACGTTGCGTTTGCCCGACCATTACGATCTACTCGCCCACAAGGCTGGTACAGAACTGTTAAAAACGGTTCGAGTTTCATTCAACGCTTTGCATCTTTTCATCTTCTATCATATTCGTATTCAACTTGACTTTTCAATTGCGTTACGTCCTTTGGTTTTTTTTTTTTTCAGCTACACTCCTGCCCAGTTACCGTTACGCCTTCTACTCCCACTCTCTCTTATTCCGTCTCTGTCTCTCTCTCCCGCACTTGCTCGTTTGCTCATTACTATCTATCTATCTATCTATCTATCTATCTATCTAAATCTTTTATTCGTTCTGGCTTTTGCTTGTTCAACCTTGCTCGCCAAATAGCGAGATCTTCCTCGTAAGATGGTTCTTCTCGCCGAACATGCGTGTCCATTTCCGTTTACCGCTACGTCTACATTCTTCTCGACTGTAAACATTGCATCTAAATATAAATGCGTCCTTGGTTCTTACACGTAGATGTGTTTCGTGAACCTGGCGGTGTACCGCAAGTATCGTGCACACGAGTCTCGTCGTTTCCTTGCCTCTGTGCTCTTCGTCTCCGATATTTTTCCTGTTTTTCAATTTGATTCTATTAGACGTACATAAGATTCGATCGCTCTATCCTGTCACAGGCGAACGAAGATAACGTTCCTTTCTCGAAAGGAAATCCGATAATGGCTATAGTAGCGATTCGATACCGCTCGTCGGTAAATCGTAATAATTTTGTTTCACGTGCGCGCAATTCGTTCGTTATATATTTTACGCGTTACGTTACGTTTACGCCTCCTTGTTTCTTCTTCGAAATTTGTTCGCTGCCACGAAACAACACACGTATATTTCTGTCAAGTAGCTTTCCATCATTTCTGAATATACGCGTTTAGCAGACTGCGGATTTTCACGCACATTCGTACTTTTATAGCTAAAGAAGATTTATAGCTAACAGTAAGATTTCTTTCGTTTTTTAAATATTATAACGGAGAGCTTACCTTAGAATCTGTATACACCTTCGACCATTTTAATTTCTCACAAGTGTGTAAAAATTCGAAGAGAGGAATACCGTTCGTCGGTATATTCCCTCTATGGTAAAGGCTAGATGAATAGAAATGAAAATAGTTGATTGCCAACGCGACAAAAGCGAGAAAGAGAGGAAAGGCACAAAAGCGTAAGAACGACTTAGAGAGAGAGAGAGAGAGAGAGAGAGCGAGAGAGAGATCTCAATTAGAGAGAGAAAGAGAGAGAGAGAGAGAGAGAGAGGCAACGAATAGATATAGAGCAACTCGGTTAGTTTTCGCCGAAGATGATTACGTAACGCAGTTGCGACAAACATGCGAAACGAACGGGATCCCGATCGCTTCGAGACAGAAAGCAGCGACAGAACCGCGTTGTGCCTTCGATGTATTGTTCGGAAGAGAAGATCGCCACTCGGAGGGACCAGAATCGCATCTCGATCCAAATTGCACAATATCTCTATTTTGGTTTTCTTATGGCTATAATTTGGCGGTGTTGCCAAACCGGGAATACCTTTTAGGCGACTGGCACCACGTCCTCTTGATAAATCGTCGATTCGCCATGCGATTTCTGCGCGTCCATTTTTTCCATAGAACTCTGCTACGTAAATGGGCGTACATCTCTACGCCTTTGTCATTTACCGATCCTCGTATCGATTGTAATCCATATGCAAGTATCGGATCTATCGAGCCAGTCTGTTTAACTTTTGTTCGGATATTATAAATATTACCACGAACACGATCGCGCCAAGTTACGGAAATAACGGCAAAAGAAAATCGTTTTGACGCTGTGCCGTAGATTTTGATGTTAACGAACCACGCCTTGACTCTAGATTCTAGAGCATTCTTTGATTTATTTGTTACATTTCGACGGTGGTGTCGCGCGCAATTAGCGCGTACACGCGCGTCATCGTTTCGAATAATTCCATGCTTCCTTCTTGACTTAAGTCTAGGATAACAGAATAGATGCGCGGAGCAAACCACTAAACTAAACGATCGAACGATCATGGTATAGGGAAGGTACTGTTCCCTCGACATTTCCCCGCTCTTTTCCTCTCACTCGTACGAAAAGAAAAAAGAAATCGATTAGTCGTCGCTGCTCGTAACGAAGTCAAGCGAGTAGCTCGTTCTAACAAAGATTCGTCGATCGTGCCCAACGTATAAGCGGCTCTCGTACATCAGCTTGGAGAAGGAAGCTAAAATTTTATGCATAAAATCGATTCGTTTCCGATGGTTTCCAGTCCGCCGACGTTTAAAACTGCGACGCCCACATCGCGTACGCAACTGAAGCTGCAGCTGATGCGAGAACAGCTGCAGGAGCAAGAGAGGCGAGAGGCTGAATTCCGTCAGAACTTGCAGCAACAGAGACCGACTACCGCCCCTCCTAGGCCCGTACCCACTACCACGCTCTCGACTATCGGGGTAGATGTACCACCGCAAGTCTTACAGGTATGTATGTATTCTTCTTATCATTTCTCTTATCTTCTTATCGTCGACTCTGATTCTACCCTCGCCCTACGTCTACTTTATTTCGACGTTGTCATACGAGATGCGATGTACTTTTACTTACACGACGCTGATCGTCCCGTGAACGCTCTTCTTCTCGTTTCTTTTATATTTATTACGCTTGTGTACGCTTGTCGAACGCGACGTGTGTTCAAACACGTGTCTGAGAAAAACAGATGATTCCAAGTTTTAAGGTTTTCACAGCGTAGCGCAATTCAAGCCAGAAGGAGGCGAGGGAACGTAAAATACCACCGTCTCTTTCTTAAAACTAAAGGCTCGATAAGGACGGACGAACTAATACGATTCCGGTGCGCTTTCCAAGTAACAGCGTAAGAAAACTACAGTGTTCGACCTTATTGCATATTTCTCCAAGCTTTAGTCAACAGTGGCGATAAGACCAGAAATAGAATAGAAACACGTGTCGCTTCGTAACAATCATCGAAACCGATAGTCGTCTCTTCGAACAGAGACAAACGCGAAATGCCGTTTAAAGATAGAGTAAGACGGCCGATCGATTAAACGAGTCGCGCTACTTTTTGTTCACAGGTACGAACGCTATTGGAAAATCCGACGCGTTATCACGTTGTTCAGAAGCAGAAGAATCAAGTGCGACAATATCTTCACGAGTCGTTTCGCGGCAATGGCACCACCGTGGACGAAAGCGTTCTCGCAAGGAATTCGGTGGAAGCCGTGCCGACGACTGGGCCGATGGTTGTCCAGAGCGCACCACCGGGACCAACCGTGCACCATCCAAAGCCGCAGCATCCTCATCTGGCCTCGTACCCACACGGTCCCACGGTATTGTCGCACGTTAATCCGCTCGCGACCAGTCCAGATCCTGCGACTGGTGCCATGTCACCAGGACTTTCCAGTGTCGCAACCAGCAACTCCGAGGTAATTTATTACGTCTACCTGTTGCCTGTCGATTTATCATTTTTATCAGATTCCTGCTCCCAATTCGCGTAACACCTGGTATTCCGTTGGAACGATCGGAATAGAAAAGTTCGCGAAGCGGTAACAGAGAGGATTATTCGAGCCAGCTAATTCGTATTAATTGAAATATAATATAATGATTATATGATAATATAATAGATAAATTCCTATAGTATAAAGCTATTAAAACGTGTTGTTATCTGAAAAGTGAAAAGATTCGACGAGAGTCGTTTTTCTTACGGGCTGCTCAGCTGCTTAGCTCGACTCGAATAATCTCGCTTCGTTCTAGGAACGCTCAGTTCGTACAAAGTATGGGAAAACGGCAATGGAAATGCGCGAAATTCAGAGAAATTGAAGCAGAGACAAGAAACCGCAGAGAGTCTATCGACGCCACAAGCGTCCGTCGCTCTGTTTCCTTCGCGCATCCGCCGAATCGTGCGTATGCGCGTGTAGCAGAATTTTGACTTTTCAAAGCGAAAACAAAGTCGTAAGAACCCTGCTTTCACCTGTTTCGCTCGCTAAACGTAACAACGATTAAACGGCTGGAAATCATAGTTACGATCATACCTCCTGGCAGCTTGAAGGTCGAACCGATCGATCGATCGATCGATCGATCGTTCGCTCGCTCACTTTCTTTTTCTTTGTTATTCGCGCGGCATCGAAAGTCGCGCGCAAACTATAATGCTTTTTGTTAGTTGCTGGACGATGAGACGTGTCGTATCTCCGCGTGAATAACTGCATCATTCGCGATTGATTCTTTTTTGTACGACGCATAAACGTTATTCGTTGCCTTAGTTTCTATTTTTATTACATCGGCAATTTCCTGCTCGGCGACAAGAACCGTCGTTCCTTTCGATGATTTTATCGAGGCTCTTGAAAACGAATAACGCGAGCAACAAATTACCGGCATTGAGTACTACGTCAGAAACGGATTACGTTACACGTATCTGCGTTAAAACGAACAAAGGACGTAAACGCGGCTCTCTTCGCAATTTGCTGTCAATTTTATCAGTTAAAAGTATGTTACATTGCTATTTTTTAGCTATGCTCACGAGGTCGTTGCATGCGATATTTTTCGATCCCGCAACGCAACTGGGTTAACGGAGAATACCTACGGAGGCGCGTCGTACGGTCAGTGCGAGAGTAGAATACATAATAGGACTGGACGATAGGAGAAATTGGTCGCGACACAAGGTTCAACGTCTGTCGTAAAATTATTTAAGCAAAGAACGTATCGAGTGCGAGTTGGTGAGCAGACAGGAAGAATCTAAAAAGATCGACGCATAGAGAAAGGAACACCCGCGGGGCGACAAGCAAAATCCAAAGTATCATCCTTCACGAGATATTCGCGATCGGCTGGAACTAGAAATTTTGTTATCGCAGGCAATTCGCGCGGCCGGGAAAATATTTACAAATAAAACGACGAAAGGAAGAAAAAAAAAAAAAAAAGAAGACGAAGGATGGAAGAACGTGGCGACGAAAGGGACCAAGCGAATATCCTACTCGTTCAGATTGGTCGAGTTTGAGTTCCAGCGAGTCGAAGCTTGGTTCGCTGGACCAACGAGCGTAGAACGTTCGAAAGGATATCGCATCCGACTCACGCAAATACCAAGTTCACGCTAGTCAAGCCGTTTCGAGAGTTACTGGGATTCAAGCCGTTTGAATTCGAGTTAACTGGACTAATTTGAACGAGGCTTAAATGGCGAGTGATAGAAATGAAAATGCGCGACTGCCATGTGGCCGTAGCGCGGTAGCTGTAGCCTAATAGTAGTAGGGGATAACGAGTAGAAGCGGTAACTTAACGATAGCCGATAGCGCAGCGGGCGTGGGGCATGGCGGTTCTCGTGGCGCGTGGCGGGCATTCGAGCAGCAGCGAGTAGTAGCGAGCGGTAGCGAGCAGTAGCGAGCAGTACCGAAACGAGCCGATCGGCGGTGGAGGTTCGGGTTCGCGCGAGAGCAAACCTTGGTGGAGCGTCGTTTACCTCGACGGTGGTTCGATGTTTGTTTCGCGAAGCGATTTTCCGTGCCGTCTCGTTTCTTCGATTTGTCAGAGCGATCGACGTGTTTACACGACGGGCCAACAAGGGTTGAGAGAAGAAGGAAGAGAAAAAGCATCTTCCCGCCACAGATTATTCGACGCGGAAATTTTCCACGCGATCAGCGCGTCCATCGAGCGGCAACACCCGGTAACGACGTTTCAAGACGAGGAGAATCGCGATCAATGAAACGATCTCGCCCTGGTTGAGAACAACGTCGCCGCGATATTCCTTTTAGCGTCCGCTTTAAGCCGACGACGAGCACGTAACGCATCGATACGGTAAAAGCGAGTTTCCGACAGATCCGATTTGCAACCGAAGCGGTACGATGCAGTTCTGGCGCTGAGAACGTTCTTAAGCGCGCATCGACGCCAATTCGAGCCGATAACGACTCTTTTCCACGACAGATCGTCTCTATAGCGTGACGTATACGTATACTCCAACTCCACGTACTAGCCACTAACGTCGTGTTCTCTTCGCGTACACTCCACCTGTTCGTCACCCGTCATCTATCATCCGTTGCCTGGTCCCCAGCTGTCCCGCCGTTCCCGTTTAACTCGGAATCCCACTTCACCTCGGCGAGATCGTGAGATACGTTATTGGGTAACCGCAACCTTGAGGTACGCTTAATCGTAGGTAGCCGAGTCGCGACGGAGCGGCGGTACGAGGAGAAAACGCAAGGTTGCTACGAAACAACGTCGTCGCATCGGCAAAACCATCGAGTGCAAGCCCGAGCCCGAAAAATGCACTCGTTCTTCGATCGGCTATCCGCATTCTAATTCGCTTTCGCGCTCCGTTTTCCAGCACCGTTACTTTCACACGTATTCTTCGCGCAAGAAGAATCGTTCGCCCCCTTGAATGCCGATCCACCCTGTTATCAAGGTTATAGCTGCAATTATATTCGAGTATCATTCGCGACCGCGACCGACCGACCGACCGACCGACCGACCTTTACTTTCTTTTTCTCCTTCTCGTGTTCGTTCTTCTTCTCGATCGCCGCGAGTACTGTTGCTTCGGTGTTACGGTTATCGGTGCGCGCGTACGTTTCGAGTACCAGTGGCCGAACGGGAAAACACGATTATTCATGAGGAGAGCGACGATCAGTTTTACGAGAAAATTTCCGGCAAATGGACGGACGAAGCGGAGAATAGTTAGCGAAACGCGCAACGTTGATCGGGAGTTACGCTCGGCGTCAAGGATCTTGCTTTTTCAAAGAAGAGTACGGACGGAGGGCGGCGGACAAGCAGAAAGGAAAAGAGAACAAGAAGGACGATGACGTCGAGAGCGGTGGCAGTGACGTTGACGACCACAGTGACGATGCCAACGACGACGATAACGACGATGACGGCGACGACGTTGAAATTCATCTGAGATCGCCAGCAACTGATTTCCATCGTCGCCATCGCTTCGACATAGTTTTAACGGTTGGAATGATTACCGTAACGTGATACGCTTCTTTAACATTCAGCGGAGAAGCGAATTTTACCGAATTACCAACCAATCCTCCTTGCGTTTGTGAGTTCGAACCCACGCGGCCACGCAACCAGCGCGCGCTCCTAGCCACGTGCCTGAACGCGTACTAACACGTGCGCACATGTCTCTGGTACTTGACCGCACGAATATACACGATTCTTGTTATTTTTTTCGCTCGTCGGATCGCCTTCAAGCAACGACAACATGCCGGTGTTCAATATAATCACCCGAAGGTGCAAGGTGAGTTTCATCGGATTCGCTCGACTATTACCAAGGCGATTCAAAGGATACGTCGGTTCAGCGATTTTGCTCGTATTTTACGCGCATCTCGACACGCTTCGCTTTCGTTAATTGCATCCAGTTACTCGCGTTATCGCGTTATCGCGTTATCGCGTTATTACGTTATCAGCGCTGCATTTCACAACGCAAACGAGTAGACGGACGGATGACACGTTGAACGGATCGAAGCGAAGGGCAAGACGACGCGAGATGAATTTGAAGAAAATTTCGTACGCTCACGCTTCGTTCGATCGATTCGTATTCGCGAACTAATCAACTGTCAGAGATCGATACCGATTAGGTCGGTGTAATCGCAGCTTATCGCATCCTCTATCGTTTTAACAAAAGACCATCTATAGCGTAACGTCTAAAAATTTCACGAGTGCCGATCGACTGCTCGCGTACCTTTAATCCTCTGTATTTCGTATTTTCTATATATTTCTATATATTTATATATCTACGTAGGATACGGCAGCGACCGATGTCGTTCGCCAAAGCGTATCCACGCGTGATCGCCAGCTCTGGCAGATCTTTGGCAACGGCACATCGCGACCTCTCACCTTACGAAACTTCGTCGCCGTAATTTGGAATTATTACTTTTGCTTTACTATTCAACGCGTACTCACGGCGAAGACGCGTAAGATAATCGTGATAAGCGTCAGCATTTCCGACCGCTTGCGCGACCGTATAAATCTTTCTCGATCAAGCATTGAAAACGCTTTTCGAGATAACGACAATCGCCTCGATAACAGCTTATCTAGGTAGAAACACCTAAATACTACGAACATTCTGGCCGATGCTAATATTTCTGAGCGATGGCATACTTGCGTTTCGTAACCAACAGCTTCGCATGTACGAAGGCAGAAACGCCGATAGACGGCGGATCAGCGAGAGGATGCCAGTCGTGAAGTGCACACGCGTATAACGCGTTAGCATATTTATTACGGAAACCGCCCTGCGACCATTTTGCTTTAATCGCTCGCAGCCGATCGCAACGGTAGCTTCTATCGCTCCTAACCGGTATTCTGCGAATTTTTACGCGCTTATGGGAAAGCCAAAGTCGCGAAAATGTACAGAACGCGCGTAGATACATAACGCAAATCGTATAAAATATCCGAAGCGAACCATCGACTGTAGCAGAACGCACGTAGATATATACGCAAATTGTATAAAATATCCGAAGCGAACCATCGACTGTAGCAGAACGCACATAGATGTATAACGCAAATCGTATAAAATATCCGGAGCAAACTATCGACTATACTATATAGTCGACTATAGTATCCGAGAGATGTGGTTGGGTTCTATTTGTTTAATTAGCTTCGTAGAAATACGAGTTCGCATAAATATTCGCAGTCTGCTAGGGCGTACGTAGCGTTTTCAACGAACGTACGAAAGGAGAAACAACGTTGCGTATCCAATACAATGCGAACGTCGTTTTTCACTTGCGCGGCGAAAGATATAACGCGATATGACGAAACGAGATGAAACGTTAGAACGTAAGACCAGACACGACTTCAGCTATGATAATTGTTTTATCCGACGTGACATAAACAACAACGATTTCGATCATTCTTTTTCAATTCTCCGACTATCTGTAATTACTGATATCTTCCTTGATATTTGTCGCTTAATCTCGCGGTTAGATTATCGCTGGCTGAAACGTAAATGAAATTTTTTTTTTTTTTTCCACTAGGATCGACCAGGTCCCCTTTATCGATCGACTTCGTCCTTTCCCTTTTCTCCTCGCTTTTTCGTATTTTCATCTATTCGACCGCTTTCTCTCGCGCAACTTAAATCTATCCTTCGGCTCCGCCTTTTGCCACCGTTGTCTTTCTGACACAACGCGTTCTATCGGCACGTTCTTCCACGGACAGACATCGGTTATTGTTGTTACGTAATATTTACGTAACTTACACGTACGCAACTTGAATAGCCATAAGCGCCGTACGCTGAGCACCGATGCTCGCGGTCTCAACCCGTTTTACATCGTCTCCTCTGAATCTCCACCACTCTGCTCTGCTTTTTCATAATCGTCCAACTTCGCTATTTCACGAATCTCGCTGCAAAAATCGATCGCGTCTCTCTTCTCGCCTTTTTATCGTCTCTATCGTCTTTCTCTGTTCGCTTGACGCTTGCTCTCTCTCTCTCTCTCTCTATTTCTCACTCGAGATTATTCAAAGCTGATCTACCGCTGTCCCATAAACGTTCTTTGACTATCGACAGCGATCGAATCCGGCGATTGTCAATAGAGAGAATAAGAAGAGTTTGCGAATAAAGTCCACGAGATTCGATAAAACCGTGACAGCGTGTACGATACACAGGTGGGAAATGGTTCTTCCTGTTATCGAATCCGCTTAACAGGGCAAACTAAGCGCGATATAATCAAATTCTTATTCCGAAAATATCCACATCCTCTGTGATATTTCTCTGGTTCAAAGGTTGGATCAGATACGCGGCGAATGAAGCAATAGAGGAAAAACACAAAAAGGAAATGTGACAGAGAAAATGCGATACGACAATTAGCTTCGACTGCGCGTTCAAAAATTGCATCTAGCCTCCTCGCATCGATACATCGATGGAATATAAATTGAAAAGACATTCGGACACGATTGACGTACGACAGAATCGTACGTCCTCTGTCGTGCGTAAAAGTACAGATATTTGATTTATCGTGCGACGACACAGACGATGCGAAAGTTGAGTTTAATCGGTCGGTCATACGAAATTTGTATGATTACAGGCGGAGGATCTTCTGGACGACATCTTGTCGTTCGAAGCCAACTCCCTAGGCGATAATTTAAAAGACAGCCAATCAGGAAGTCTGACGAATATTCCAGAGTTACAAATCAAGCCCGAACCTCTGTTGCTTACCGATGCTGAGATACACGCGCTTGCCAAAGATCGACAAAAGAAAGATAATCATAATATGAGTAAGTAAATACGATCGACTATTGGCTATACGCGTACAGTGACGGTAACCTGTTACTATTAATTATTAGCAGTACGCGAAAAACCGTAATATATTCGTACGTTTCTATTTCGGTGCTCGTTGTTCGTCCAACACTAAACCTACCGCGCCGGTCAAATTGACCGGCTGTGAAATTTCTACGCACATTTGACCATATTTAAAGGTTATCGAATCGCTTCCTAATCTCTGACTTTTTATGAAACACGCTTATACTTTATAAAATATATCCTTCGGTATTTATTTCTAGTTTGCTTTCCTTTTTCTAAGAAAAATTTCTAGTCAGAAGTATATATTTCTAGTAAGAAGTGTCGCTAGGTTTAGTGTTAAAACTACTGAAACAGTGGTTTGAATTGTAAACGAATTAGCGACGGATTGCTGTTGCTGCGTGGAAAACGTGATATATCCACGTCGAATATCCACGAAGCGGAACGTAATTGCTTGGTTCCTGATATCCGTGCTTCTGCAACGAGATGAATCTCTTTCTGTTATTGCAGCACACTTGCAACCGTAACTGGTTCACAGGCGAATATATAAAATATAGCGTGTAGAACGCGATAGGTTGTATACGCGCGAGTAAGAAATCTGCACAACAAGGTGAAACTAGAAATGGTAATTTCATAAAGATAGAGTGGGAGGTAATTTTGTCTATTTATTATTAGTAGCCGGCATGGTCGACGTTAATCAACGCGCCTGCTGTCGATGCGGCTTACCATCTGAACGCCAGCTTTCGAGCGTCGGCACTCGATACGAAAATATGTAAAAATATTTTCAGACGCAACTGCCATATCCTAATTATAATTCATATTGTTATTATTATGATTTTCAGTCGAGAGACGGCGACGGTTCAATATCAACGATAGAATCAAAGAGCTCGGCACTCTGTTGCCTAAAACTAACGACCCGTAAGTACGTTTTTCAATTTCACGATCGTTTAACGCGTATCGCTGGCGGTAAGGCAGCAACAAGCATCTCACGCGTCACCGCAATTCGCAGAGAACAAAATGCTTCATAAGACTCGTAAAACGCATTATCTACGAAGAGCGTTGCTCGTCGTGCAAAATACATCGTTCGGAGACGAAAAACGTACGTGGACATATTTTTGGAAAACGAACTCGCTAATGAAAACGTAGTTAGTAGTTTGCCACGTGAAATATTTAATCCGCGGGTCGCTTGCTCGTCGTCGTCGTCTTTGAAGTTTCTGCTCGTTTTCCTTTGCCGAGTATCTGAAAAATGACGTCAACGTCATTTTTCTTGTCACGTTCTCTCGCTTCTTTTCTCAGCTTACGCTTTTCTCGTCACGAGTCGATATTCTACTTACGAATCTTAAGAATAGATCGACCAGAGAATGGAAGGTTGCAAGAGCAACGGAAAACGAACGATAATTCCTTTTCGAAGCAACTTCTCGAACCTAAATTCGTTCGATTTCGTGTCTCCCAGTAGCCTGCGTCTTGCATTGCGTAATAAATTTCCGCGGAACGAAATAACGAACGATACTCGGTACGGTCGAGTACCAAGGTATCGCCTCTTTCTAAGATTAGCATCGCACGAAAGAAAGATGTACGGAACTGCGAGCAGACCGTGTTACCGCGTCTCGAGTCTCGCCTCGATAACGAAACGAGTCTAAGTACAATGGCAAACATTCTGATACGACCCCGTTTTCCAAAATTCTCTCTCTTTCTCACCGCCGATCCGTGTCTCTT
This sequence comes from Bombus confusus, assembly GCA_014737475.1. Taxonomy (NCBI): domain Eukaryota; kingdom Metazoa; phylum Arthropoda; class Insecta; order Hymenoptera; family Apidae; genus Bombus; species Bombus confusus. The sequence goes on along the minus strand of JACXIV010000035.1, from coordinate 946,708 downwards.
GGCTGGCATTACGCGTGTATCTTCCGTCTCGTATCGCGTTCGCTGTTATGCAGTCGAATTTTACAGCGCTATTTTACTTTTCCATGGAACGATAAGAAAATAGCGAATTGCATTTGTCTAACTTCGTCGGAATATTTCTTGAAGGAGGAGCGAAATTCGTATCCGCTCGAACGATTCTTTTCCGTGATAGCTTCTAAACGTTAAAAGTCTAATCGAATACGTCTGTACGTGCAATAACGCGGCTAGAACAGCGTAACATCGCGATCAACCAATTTTGACTTGTTGCAGATATTACGAAATCGTTCGAGACGTCAGGCCAAACAAGGGAACGATTCTGAAATCCTCGGTCGAGTATATAAAATTGTTAAAGAACGAGTTGACAAGGATGAAACAGAACGAGCTGAGACACAAGCAACTGGAACATCAGAATCGTCGACTGCTCTTACGAGTTCAAGAGTTGGAGTTGCAAGCGAAGGCGCATGGTCTGCCGGTGACTGATTTTAGTTGGGCCTCGACTTCCGCTAGCATGCTGAACACCTTCCCTCGAAACAAGCTCGAACAACGCAAGGTAATCACGGAATTTCTATATACACTGCCGGTCGGAATGACAGAATTAGGACATCTGTCGATATTTCATAGAGAATCGCATATTTCCTACTGCTTTGGCTTCGCAGTCGTTTACAAGCGTATGCGTAGAATTGAAATTTTCCTCCGTGGTCCTAATTCAACGGCGCATAACATTTTCTCTTACTGTATCACGAACGTCGTTTGTCTTCTCTCAGGAACGAGGTGAACATGTACGTATTCTCGATGGTGTGCATCCTCGCGCAACGACGACTGTCACGATATCGCGGCTGCTATGAATTTCGTCAAGGTTACGCCGATCAACACCGATATGTACCGCTGATCGTTTCACGATCCTTGATCCGAATAAACGCTCGCTTCGTTCCCGAGACTGGTTTCATAATTCGCATGTGTTCCGATCAGACTGCCAGCTACGAAATCGTTCGTCTTCTTCTCACTCACTCGCTCACTCTCCCTCTCTCTGTCTCCTTTTTCACCAGTGTGCGTGTACAAATAAATAGTTTTATCGTCGATATCGCATCCTCTTCTCCCTCGCTACTGCTGCCTCTACCAAGCACCGTGTTTCCGTTCGTTCTTCCGTTCTACGCGTGTTCTCGTTGTCTTTCCTTCAGTCAACCTCTCTTTTCACTCTTCCTCGCCTCCTCGTCGTTGTAATATTTCTCTTCCGGCATTTTTCACTCTCTTCCTCCCTCCGCGTCGCTCTTCTTCCTTTACCTCGCGTTTCTTCGATTCGCGTCGACTACATATGTCAGAGGCATTCTAATCCTACGAATTACAGAACTATCCGACTGCGGAAATCACTTATCTTATCGCGATTTGGAAACATTAGGCATATTTCTAGTATTCCAAGTTCGGTGTTCTATTTCTTTTCTTTTTTTTTTTTTTTTTCTTGTTTATCTAGTTGCGTTTCGCGTTTTCCTCAAATACCCGCCTGTTGGCGAGGGAAACGAGTTAAAAGCCTGAAAACACTGCGAGCCAATCCGTTGTTCGGACTGTCGGCGCGGCGAAGGAAAAGATTGTCGAAACGAAAATCGTGAAATTACACCGCGAATACAGATGCGGAAAGGACACATTGCTGAAGTGTTGCGGATAAAATCTAGTTGGTGTATCTACAAGCGACTCGTTGCTTCGATGAATCGCGAACGTTGATAAAAGCGCAATTTGAATCGCACGTTCAAACAACAAAATAAAGCGAACGTCTCTCGCTGCTGTTCGCTCGCGATTACGTCCGACCAACGTGTTGAGTAATATGCGCCCTGTATACACATATATCATTCGCTTCCATCGTCCATTCGCATGAAATTTCAAATATTTCGATACTACATGACGATTAGCTCCGGTTATCGCGCTAGAAGATTACAAGGGAAAGACGCGATAAGTCGCGTTTACCATCCTTCGAGAGACAACAGTTCTAAAATTCAGAACACTGTCTCAATTAATCTTGCATCGCGGAAATTGTCGTTTCATTCGATTTTCGGATTCACCGTGTACGTATTTTCCTACCCTGCGCGTAATTCAGAAATAATATTCTCTTGCATCGAAATATCGAATATCGCCCTGACAGTTATACCTTTGGCTGCACCTAACAGGTTCTTTCCATTCTTATGAATTCTCGTATGAAAGAACGAACAGAAACGTACTTGTCGTTCTTCGTTCGTGTGATCTTCGCCTGTTAATCGAGAAAAATAGATCGTTCGTTGTAAAGACATGTTATTTTTCTGTGCTAAACAGATTCCGGAGTTGGTTACCGAAGAAGCAACGAGCTTGAGTATGTCGCAGCTGGAAGATCTGATGGAAGACGATGGAAACGGTCCGATTCATAGCGGCGACCCGATGCTCTCCTCGCCTCACTTACCGCCATTAAGTCCAGCACAGGCTGGCTGTCAACATGCCCTGCCAGACGAAGATACCCTCGGTAGTTTGGCACCCACCACACCGAATTCCTCCTCCGATATGGACATTGTCGCGTAATAGAATGCGAGCGTCGATAGCGCTCCGAATAATCGATTTCTATATTTTTCAATCGGAATGGACATTGGAATTTTATCGTAACAAGAGAGTAACAAACGCAATGTAATCGATACGTAGCGATGCAATAGACGAATAGCGACTCGCGAACGTCGCATCCTTGTGTCTGATTAACAACGTACATGTTACGTGTTGTTCTTGTCCTTTTTTTTTTTTTTTCAACGGCTGGCCGTTACACACATACGTATTATAAATCCTAAGTCTGTGTAAAAAGATATTTAGTATAATCGTTGTTGAGAAAATTCACGAACTTTCACGCATTCAGACAGTTCCGAAAGTAAAAAGCTTCTCGAGCTCGTATTCGTATGGTTACTTCCGATGGCAACCATCGATTCTTAACGGGTGTGTCAAATACTTATTGGATATACGTAAACGAATAACGGATGCGACGAGCACCGAAGTTTCACGAGAAATAAACGCTCGCGCAGGTCGCGAGTTCATTGACGAACAAACAAAGGATTGAAATATACTTTAAAATACTTTTTTTCGGTTGTCCAAAGTTACGAGAAATACTTTGGATGTTCCTTTTAATTTCGTTAATATATTTTCCTGTTCGATTACAGTCGGTGTTTCGCTGTATTGCATTATGTTGCGTCTCGTCGCGTTATTAGGAGCAAAGCATACTGCAATACTCGAACCAGTTCGTTCAAGTGTCTTTTAATTTTTCTTTTTTTTTTTTCGTATCACTCTCCTTCGCTATGCATTGTCTCGGTTCTTCGTAATACGCGAAGAGAATCAACAGCGTGTTTCATCATCCAACGATTTCGTTGACCATTTCTAATGATTATCCGTTTCTTCCTATAAAATTTCTCGATTTAAAAAGACATTAGTGAACATGCGTTCAGATATAGATATATAATGGCGAGTACGGGCTAATTAAACTTGACACGTAGATCTAAGATAGTAATCGATCAATTAGAAAAGAGACGATTCGATAACTCGAAGGAAAACTTGAACAAGTGCTGTAAACAAGATAAGAGGAGGCGATTTATTGAAAGACGGAAACGTACGTAGGAGAAAAGCCTGGCGACAGAATATATATTTTCTAAAGTATTTTGCGTCGGAAACAGCAAGTGATTAATGTTACGGGTGAATAATGTATGCTCTTATTCCATGGAGATGTGTCGTGTGCGCGGATAATGTTGCTGTTCCCGTCGCTCTGTGATCCTTTTAATATATGTAACAATCGCGTTTTACCTCGTTAATGCGTATTATTCGCTCACTGTTATCCGCGAAAACCGTGCGAGAATCTTGTGATAACTCTTCACGGTGACCGCGCGAAACTACAGAGTATATAAAGAGACGTTACAGAAAAAGTGTTTAATCATTTTTTCACGTTTTGTCTTTTCCTTCTCTTCTTTTTCTTTTGTTTATATATTCCTAATATTCTCCCTAGCATCTTAGCGATGAGCACAAGTACCTGACAAATTTATATCAATAATTTAACCAAAACAAGATATACTCTTCGTTTGGTACACGATACTTTACGTTCACAATAGCTTCCGATGGTTTCTGCGTAATCATTTTTAAAATATCAACTTTTCCGGGCAAATTTTAAGTTGTTTTATAATTCTATCGCTTGCCGAACGAATTGAAAGACCACTAACCGTCTGTTGTGCACAAGAATTATGTAAGAGATAGGTCGTATAGGTCGCAAAATTAATTAGATTCTAGCGTGATATATTATTATGTTTAGCTTTGAAAGTTATTTTTTGTCTTGCATGGCCTTAATTTTTTCTATTATTGTAATACAGTTTCATAAGTTCCTAGTATAAAAGGTTATCGCAACAGTGTCTTCTTAGTAGCCATGTGTTTCTTATTTGAAGTAACAATTTAAGATAATTATGTTCCGATATATAACTACATTCTTAGTAGTTTACAAATGTGTCATAATCTCTGTTTTTTTCTTTTTTTTTTTTTTTTCTATACATAACACCAACTTGTCTTCCTCAGTTATCTTAATATTTCTAAATGGCTTTTCTCTTTGTTCATACATAATTGATTATATAATTTTTATTAAAAGAACCATATTATATTTTAGTAATAAAAATTTATAACATTACAGAAAAAGTATGTTCCAGTCGGCTCCGCTCTACAGACGCAAAGTTCCAACATGATTGAAACTGATACCAGAAGACTATAAAGAATTCAGCTAGCTAAAAAGGGGTATCTATCTCAAATAGGTAATTTTTTTACTTTATTTGATACACGGTTAATTTAGTGAAAATTCTAAAAATGAAATTTTCATATTAATGTTCTATATATTATATTTATTATAGTGCAAATTAAACCCTTCTTCCCAATGTTTATTAAAATTTTTTCAAGCAAACTGATTAAGACTCAATGCTGTATCGTTGATTCTTATCAATAGTTTGCAATATTAAAAACATGATGATTTTTGAGATGGTTATGACATTTTGTCATGCTATTATAGGTAATCACCAACACTTAAAGCTTAACGTATACTACATTTATTAAATTTATTTATTTGTTGAAAAATACAATATATATAATTGTTGCAGCAATGACTGAATATGCGATTAAATCATCTAGGTGTAATTCATCGAGATTCTCATGGAGTGGTTCAAACGCGTTTCCACACTGAAAATAAAATTCTCAAAATCGTCAAAAGCGTGGTGGGTCTTGACCCAGACTTGCCAAAAGATTCGTATTATTTGATTAAAAAAAAAATGCGATCGCCATTAGAAAACACTTGGAAAGAAACGACGAAGGCAAAGACAGCATGTTGAGATTGATTCTTGTGGAATCTGGAATCCATCGACTTGCTCGATATTACAAACCCAAGGGAACTCTTACAGCAAACTGGAAATAGGGTGAGAATTCCATAGCTAGCGTTCATGCCGCTTAATTATTTTTACAGATTTTTGAACAGAATAAAAATTTAAATATAAGACTTGCGTTTTACTAACCAATTTGTTCCAAATACTCTATTTCCATTTACGTATATCCAACCTAAACATGGCTCCTACCAATCTGGGATGAAATACTGGTATTTAAATACAAATGAAAAATCTCATTAGTATAATATTATTTATAATAAGTAATGAAATACTAATGGTCTATTAAAAAGTTAAGGCTTTGAAGCTAAGATACTGAACTTCTCTTAAAAATGGGAATTCAAAAAGAATATCAATGCGCAAATATAAAATAAAAATTGCGGCACGCCCCGAATGAACGAATTCACGATTGTTTGAAACGACTATCGATGGACGCTAATTTTTGTTGGTCATATTTACGGCTTGTCGTGCTTTCAATTTTAAAGATGGTATCGCAATAAAATAATACATTAACATCGTGCAGTTTTTACGTATAAACGACAGTTTGAATCTCAAGGTGATTTGCAGGATAGTCTAAAGTGTTTGCGATTTGAATTTCGCTTTCTTTTTTCGACTTCGCGCGGTCCTTACATCGACTCCTGCGCAGGCGCGCTGCAGTTCGCGTCGCCGAACGAGATCGCCCGACAACGACCGAATGTTGACGAGCGGAAGCGCGCGTGAATACGCGGTCGCTTAAAATCTTGCTCGTACCATACTTGATTCGCAGTTGGTTGTCATTTCCCTTATCGAGAGTAGAAGATATAAAATTATTAGGCAATAAAGATGTAAGAATTCACTGAAATTCGTTGACTGGGAACTGAAAGTATCGATAAAGCTTATAGTATACTTTTCTTGAATACGACTCTATCTATGTACACGAAGGTAAAGATTACTCTCGAACCGTATTGTACAAGTTAGTACTATCTATTCGTAAAATATATATCCTGCATACGTAGTATTGTATCTCTGTTATTAATCACAATTTTTATTATATAGTATATTAAAAAGAATGGACCGGAGCAGGCGTATATAAGGAATTATAAAGAGTACTTAAATTTGCATTTTATTTGATTTTTATCACATTTGGTAAGAAACGATGCGAAACGTAAGTTGCATAATAAGTGCATTACGTGGTGTACGTGGCGCCGATGGAAACCGTTGCCGTAATTATGACTTCACCGTCTCATGGATGAATGATCATGCAATGGTTTTAGTTTTCAGTTTAGTCGTTGTCGACGCCAGTATCATACATAAATGCAGTACCGACATCGACAACGAATAGTAAGTAGGAAGTGGTCGCATCAATTAATCTCCTCTCTTTTTCCCAAGTCCAGATATATACGGTAGAACTGCGTTCATGTAAAATTGCCGAACCAAAGATCGTATATCGTTATAATCGACGATATAATCGGAGTTCAGGTAATAAGAATCCTCTGATTATCCCCGCAACCTATGATTTTTCGTTTACGTAATAACGATTCACGTTCAGGTACGCGAATTCGATCAGCGATAGTTTATTTAATCGGGCACCAACTACAATTTCGTTACAGCAAACGGAGTTCGTACAAACGAAGTACTATTTTGTGATAATGAAAAGACGTACGTATCTCCGAGCAATTTGGACTTGCGGTGAACTATTTCGATAGCTTATCGAGAGAGAAAAGTCAACCGGTTTACGTTATAAACTATCTTGCGTTGTAAAAAAAAAAAAAAAAAAGTCACAAATTCGGAGTGCTCCGAAATAAAACTCAGCTCGATATATCGTAGAAGATAGATAGCGGTACGGGAAAAAGCAGTGGATTAAGTAGGAAGAAATGCACGGAGCTTTAACACGCACGATGACAATGCCCGTGATCATCGTTATCAGCTAGTGATCACGACGTTGAGCGGGTGTTTGTAAAACGTGAACGCCGACCGCGCATTGGTCGTGAGAACTTTGAAAGTTGCTTATTTCGTACTCGTCACGTGCACAGAACGTGGAGATCGACATCGAACCAACAGGCGAGTTCCTATCTCCAACCAATCGAGCGTCAAACTTTCGTCTCACCTCTTAAGGCTCGTGGCAGCTTGGAAATCGTGATTGGCCGATCGGGATCCCTCTTCGTTCCGCCGTCACGATTACATTGTTTTTAACGCACGACGCTCGTGGGATTACGCGCGAACACGTCGATCTCGTGCTCGTTACATTTCCCGATCTCGAGTCGGATGTGTCGCTGCAAGGTGAGAGATTAAACGATAAAATTAGCAAAAAAAAAAGAGAAAAAAAAAAAAAGAAAGAAGAAGAAAAGGAAACGGATGCCAGCACGTAATCTGATATCGGGATTTTTATCGCAGGCAAAATCTTTCTCGCGCTTCTCTCCCTGTCTTTTTCTTTCCTCCACCGTGTTGTTTCTTCTCTTCGCTCCGTGTTTCTTTTTTTTTTTTCTTCTTCTTTGCTTTTTCACCTTGCGACGATTGACAATTCGCGACTCGATATCGACACGAGTTCGAATCTCGTCGATCGATCGATCGATCGATCATCGGTTTCCCCGACGTCGAACGATCGCCGTTACAGTTTTTGATAAGGACGAATTAATTCGAGGGAGGAGGGCGTGAACGGAAATGAAGGCGACGTTGGCTGGAAAGCGATTACGGAAAAATCGCTGGAAAGGAAAAATTCGACGAAGGGGGAGTGGACGGAGGGGAGAGAAAAGGTGGCAAAGATAAAGAAGAGCGAGGAAGAGCGAGAGTGGAGAATTGGCGACTCGCAAGATGCTTTGAGATCCGCGTTCGAATTAATCTTTCGCGGACATAAGACATAATGGCACCGAGCAGCTCAATTACGCTCGGATTAGCAGTACACGAGGGGTTCCCCTTCTCCCCAAACCACTTCTCTCCTCGAGAATCTGTACTCTCAGTGTCCCTTGCACGCTCTCCACCTCGTGCACAATCTACCAGGGCCTTTGAAACGCTATATAAAGTGACAAACTTCCTCGGTGCCGCTGTATTGGCGTTAATACGGCATCACGTTCCGGTCAGGTAATAACCGCCGGATAAAATCTACCGATCGACGATACGGTTCTTAATTCGCGTCATCGATATCGCGCCGTTACTGTTCTACCGATCGTTTTCCGGTTGCTGTTACTGGTATCGCTGACTGCTGCTCTCGTCGCTGTCTCGTCGCCTTTGTAAAAATTCGGCACATCGCCATCGCCACTGAGCCGACCAATTTCAATCAAATCGCACGAATCCACTCGTCTTCTCACCGCTGGCTCACCGTTCGTCCACCGTGATCCGCTGATTTTCGTCAACCGTCGAAGGATGATTCCACTCGAAACACGTGCCTGCTGACGACAGTAAACGCCGTGAGATCTACGACTAGAACCTATTCTATAACGCGCCACACGGGCGGAAGAAGACGTTTGTCACGTAGCATGATCCATTTACCGATCGAGTTATTTGGGTAGGTAATTTTCACGAGTATCGTTCCCCTTTATTACGCCAGCAAAATACCGCCAAACCTTCAAACCGCTGAACCGTCAAGCACGACAACGATTTTACGATCGAGCACGACCGTTCGAACGACTCTCGATTATCGACTTTCGATTCTCGATTCTCGGCCGGTACACGCAGAGTGTATCGTGTATCGCAGCTGTATACGGTTAAAGACGATGGTTAGTCGCTCGTCGCGAGTCGTTTTCCCACCTTTGCTATCTTTTCGCGCGCATCCTATACAGTAGCCTTGTTACGAACGTCAGGATGTGTATCGGCACGTTTTCGCTGCACCGCTGACTGACCCGAATACCAGCTCCCCTTTTCATTGCCTGTTACTCGTTCGCCTCATATCCCTCTCCCTTTTCATCAACCTGTTCGACAGGCGCAAACGCTAAACCAATTGTTCTCGCCTCATCGAAAAAAGACGCTTCCTATCTTTCTTTCGCCACCTATTATCCAATCGGCGAATGCACGAATCAAAGAAACCTTAAATTATAACTAATGAACGAACAGCCACGAGTAACCTACAATAGCCGACTACTTGTTACGTATATGTACATACACGTATACATATATATACAAATATTTGTATATGTATATATATATATATATATATATATATTTTTACTTAGAAGAACGGCCAGTCATTGACCACGAAATCCATCATGCTGTAGTTGTAAATACCACCTCTGGTTTCCATATCTCTTTCTTTCTTTGCCTCTGTCGCGTATTACTGGATCTTTGTTCCATTTATTTAACAAACATATCGTAAAAGTTCTTTTGTTTTCCTTCTTTCGTAATTGTTGCGACAGTTGCATTATCACGTATCGAGCATCGATATAAAAGTGGCATATACGAAAATAACTTAATTTCTTTAACCGATCGTTTCGCGATAAGTCTCGTTACCGAAGAACCAACGATTCAACATGGTATAAAATGTGTTGCAGATTTACAAATTCAACGAAGATGAGGTGTCTGGCCGTATTAGCGTGTTCTCTGTTGGGATTTCTCGAGCTCGCCAATTCTCTACCTCGAAGTGCTACCGATTACGAAGGTTCGTTGGTATTTCCAAATTATTCGACCTACTTCGGTTTTTATCAAAAAGCAAATTTCGAATATTAGATAAAATAGTATTCGTCGCTCATTGCGACAAACACGACCTGGAATGTTGATAAGAATCGATTATCTTTATAATTATTGCACGAATTGACAATTACGTGGCATCCAAGACTTACGAACTCGTGAACTGACATTACCAAGGTCGTCACTTTCCATGCTTTTAAATCGCTTATTAAACACCGTTCACGTTTCTACATGTGCATGCTCGCGCGCGATCGTACACGCGTCGGGTTTCGTCCAGATCGGTCGCGTTTCCAGAATTCCAGCAATTTAAAAGTTCGAGTAACTCGAAACGAGAATGGTTCGTATCCGTTCAAATTGGACAAAAATTGACGGTGATCGGAAACACGCAGAAAAATAATTTTTCGTTATCGACGATGGTCACAGACACCTACTGAAAGAATAGTTTTCCTATCGATAACGGTTATCGATAACCAATAAAAACGTGCATCGTGCACGACGTTTACCGATAATGGTAACTAACAAAATTTTAGTCGTCTCTAATGGTTAGTCCTGGGCAAAATCGTTCCGAATAAAATAGCAATTCGTATTCTGTAGCTCTCTTAAATTCGGGTCATAACGGTTACGATCCCTGATAAAAATACAAATTTACGTAAACGTCGGTAATCTCGTAGTTATTCGCCATGGTATTACAAACGAGCGCGTTTCTTTACAGATATGTCCTTTTGGCTAAAATCCGGCCAAGAGAATCTACGAAGAATTCTGGCTTATCGAAACAACGAAAATCGCGCGAAGAATGTAATTATCTTTATCGGCGATGGTATGGGAATATCTACGATCACGGCTGGCCGAATATACAAAGGCCAAATCAAGGGTAACACCGGCGAGGAATACAAATTAGCTTTCGAAAATTTTCCCAACACTGGATTCGCCAAGGTACTTATACGCGTGTTATACGCGCGCAGCGACGAGCAAAAGTTTCCTAGCCAGGCAAATTTCTATTCGAGTTCTTCCTTATAGACGTACAACACCGATAAACAAGTACCCGATTCAGCTGGAACAGCCACCGCGATATTCTCCGGTGTTAAATGCCGATACAAGGTTATCGGATTGGATACGAAAGCTTCGTTTAATCGATGTAATAGCGAAACCGACGAGGCGAGCAAAGTCACAACTGTCGCAGATTGGGCGCAACAAAGTGGCATGGATACCGGTAAGCCGCCGCCTCTTATCCTTGCGGAAAGAAGCAAAAGGAAGAAAACAAGTAAACGGTTGAACTGATGGCCCGTTGCAAATACGTGGATAAATAAATGAAAATAGATTTCACCAGAGATGGCGTGTATGTGTGTACGTGCGCCTATGTGTGTGTACCTATGTATGTATGTGTATATATATA
>JACXIV010000035.1:848600-935107 GCA_014737475.1 Bombus confusus | reverse complement strand
AGAGAGAGAGACACACACACAGATATATATACACACATGTAGATGCACGTATCGAGCGTAACTATACATACGTACAATTGACGGAATGGAATGGTCGATACGCATAGATAGAACCGGGACGTGACTCGCTAGCAACGACGACCTACTCACGGTCAGCTACCGGTGTTAAACATTAAACATCAGTATCGAATAGACCTTGCCGGGACGAGCTCGAAAACGACACGGCAGAGAGAAGGTCACGAGCCAACTTTCCGCTTTATCTAGGGCATAACGCTCGTAACTCTCGCTTTTTCACCATTGCTTTCCAATATGTCGGTGAATGAAGGAAACGCGAGAAAACACATGTTTTTCCCGGTATCAACTCGGAAATATGAAACGAAAGAGAAGACGCGTTAGAATAAGATAAAGCGGTTCGGTGGTTGACCAATTTTTCATGATTTTTTCGTTTCCTCTTTCGCTGGATCGTTCGGCGAATTACAGGGTTTGTCACGACAACTCGGATCACGCACGCTACTCCGGCTGCGTTATACGCTCATACCAATAATCGCGACTGGGAATGCGATACGTCGATACCGGCGCAGTATATAGGTTGCGTAAAGGATATCGCGAAGCAACTGATCGAGGACGAACCAGGAAACAAGTTCAAGGTAAGGGAATATATTTGTCCTTCCCCTTGATTTCGCGTACTCTGCAGTAGACATAAGTATTAGCAATCAAGTAATTTACTACTCGTACTTACGTCAATGTTTGCAATAACTATGTCGTAACTTTCACCGTACTTCCAATATTGATATTTTATATATATATTTTCGATACACGTTTCAAATTCCGCCATAATCGCGACGACGGTCCCCTCCTCTTCGAAATGCCTGATATAGCGCGCGTAACAAAATATTCGCAAAGATATTCCACGGTGAGTTGTCCAGATACTCTGGCGAGCCGAACGTTCGTCTAACGATCGTTTAATTAACGTCAGGTGATCATGGGTGGCGGAGCGCAACATATGGGCTTGCCAATGGAGCCGATAGATCCCGATACGTGTGTCAGAGGCGATGGGGAAAATTTAGCCGATGTATGGGCTGAGAATAATCCCGATGGGAAAGTGGTGACCGATCTGGAACAGCTTCTCTCCGTCGATATCGCCAACACGTCGAAAATTCTCGGAATTTTTGCTCCTAGTCATATGCCTTATCACGCTGTCAAGTCGGATCAAACACCGAGCTTAGCCGAGATGACTCAGCAGGCTGTTCGGTTGCTTCGAAAGAACGACAAAGGCTTTTTCTTAATGGTGAGTCGAGAGACCCTGAAGGGGTCATGATGAACAGGTGAAGAAGCAACGTCGTGGCGAAGGGGTTAAAAATTATTCGTTGCGGGCACAGGTGGAGAGCGGAAGAATAGACATGGCGCATCACCATAACTGGGCGAAGCTAGCGTTGAGGGAATTATCGGAACTCGAAGAGGCGATATCGGTCGCTCTGCAGGAAGTTAAACTGGAAGAAACGTTGGTGATCGTAACGGCGGATCACTCGCACGCGTTCACCATCAATGGCTATCCGAAACGTGGAAACGATATCCTCGGTTTCGCCAACGATCCAAACAAGCCAGAAATACAGTCCTACGAAACGCTCAGTTACATCAACGGCCCAGGATTCTATTATCATAGGCGAAACGATTGTAACAACGTTAACGAAACTTGGAGACCTGTCGATCAAGACGAGAAACGCAACGAAACGTATTACACCCATATGGCTGGCATATACTTGGAGGATGAAACTCACGGGGGCGAAGACGTTGGAGTCTACGCTATAGGTAGAATATGTTACCTTTGCTTGCTCTCGTCTACCGACGTTATCGAATTATGGAAATTAACGACGAATTAACGATCGAAAGTAACACTGTGCTTCTATGAAATCGACGGATACGATGTCGTACGAAATCGAACTCGTTTATTCAAAATCTTGTCGATTGCGTGTTAACGACGAAGCGGAAACAGTTAGCCTGTCGTAAATAATATTGGTTAAATTAATTAAGATAGCAAATCAAATTGGAAAAACCGTCTCTATCTTATCTATATAGCTTGACAATCAACGTTGCATAATGCACTGTACAAATAACGAAATTGCTTTATGTTTGACATTTACAGAAACCATTTTATTTATTGCAGATTAACTTCCAGAAGGAAGCTTTATCGTGTCATAATATTTCACGATAACTCTAAAACATAGTAACAAAGAACAGAATCTTTGGCGCTGTCGCTTTCTACGATATCTGTCCGTCTTGATCCTCGATCTCGCCTTCTTCGATTTCTCGCTCTATCTTTTAACTCTATATTCTGACACCCGAAGAGATATAATTAACGCTTGAATTTTTTTTTTTTTTTTTGCAGGTCCGTACTCCCACTTGATTCGCGGCACTTTCGAGCAAAATTACATCGCTCACGTAGTGGCGTATGCGGCGTGCCTCAAAAACTGGCCTTCCCACTGTGATAACTCTTACAACTCGGTAACTCAACCTGCTAGTTCCCCTATTGTGTTTCTCACGACGTTCGTGCTTCTTTTAATCGTCACCGGGTTCGATTAATCGTACGTATTAACCATCCAACACACGAACAACGCACGTGACGACGAGTATGCTTCTTCTTGCTGATCCTACTTTTGCGTTTTCTTCGCTATTCTCTCTCACTCCAATATATCCTTTGCCTGGGTCTCGTCTGTCCCTTCTTGTTCTCCAATCGTTGAATTCTTCCACAGCCAATTACAATTTACGCGTCAAATATATTTCACAGTTTTCCTACTTCACGTTACTTCTCCTCCGTACTCCTCCACTTCTTTTCTTTCTCTTTCTTTTTCTTCGATTTTGAAAGCAGTACAAAAGACACACGTGTACACCGCTCGAAAGTATTCGAACTTCTTCCCTTTATTTTCGGCAGCATGTGGAATTTAATCAGGGGATCGCGAGTAAAAGTTACGCGTTAAGAAGTAATCACTACATTCTGTATTGTCGTTATTTTATTCTTACGACGCGATAAAATTGGTTTTATCGCCTCTGGGACACAGACGAGATAAGGAAGATTTTTCTAAAGCTGCAAGTCGACTAAAGCGTTGTTTCGAACGCTTACGAGCGGTAGCGTACACATACGCACAAGCGGCAGATACGTTCGCAAATAACTACTGGTACGTTTGATCCACAGCACAGTGATCAACAATACGAATTGTCCTTTGTATATAATTTTCACGATTCGCATTGTATTTCAATGTCTGGCTCAGCTTACCACGGTATATTTATACACTTGCGTGCGTGTATGCGTGCGTAATGTAAAGGCTCGTTCAGACGCGTCTAATAATTTAGTCGAGTAGTTTGGTAAGACGTTTCAATGGTTTAGTCGAGTGGCGAGTAATTTTAGTGACTTACCGTGTGTGGTCGAAAGTGTAGTCGAGTAATTTAGTGAAACGATTTAGCCGATCTTCTAATGGATGTAGAAAGATCCGTTTCGAACGTACGCGTATTTCAAACATATCCGTAGCATTATGGCAATAAAATCTAATAAAACGGATCTCCTCGACAATGTCGTTCTACCAAACTAACGGACGCGTCTGAGCGGGCCTTGACGCGCCCGCAAGCGTCGTGCCAGAGAGCGTAGGTTATTTAATTAATGCAGTTACATCTGTGATATATACGCAAATTAGCTGGTAATCGTAACCATAACTAGAATTGTACTGGTTCTTGAAAAGTATGCCGTTCGCATACGGTTGACCAAACGGAAAAAAAATCGAACGGGAAACTGTTTCCAGTGTACGAGGATACGAGACATTGAGAGCAGAAGCGAATAAAGTAGCGCTGTAAACCGGCGTTTAGAAAAGAAGCGTCTTAGCTCGCTTTTGCGCTCAATGCCGCGTATATGTTTTCATTTGCTCGATCTTCGGCGAGAACGTTCGTCCGCCTGGGTCGATTCCTCCTCCATTCCGCTCCCATCCCACTGCGACCTTTCTCGAAAGAATCAACGATGCCCCTGACACGCATTTCGATCGGCTAATTCGTCTACGTAATTAAACGTAAATCCTGAAATGCAAGAGGAACGAGAGCGCAGTCCTGCTGCCTCGGATGCATCAGCTTATCGTTCGGTCATTCCGACATCGGAAAAATTATGCGACGTTGAACATCTGGAAATCAGAGATACGAAAATACACGAAGCCAGGAGAAAGCGTCTCGCGAGGATGATTTATTAAAACGGTAAAAAAATGTACATTCAAGTATACATAAAGACGCTGGCCCTTCGAGTACGCACGCACTATCAGACTAATTCTTGGTGATACAAGTTTACTTTATATTCATTTCCTTCAAAATGGAAAATATTTCGCTGTACGTCGTTTAACTATTTTCCCAATGAGAAATAACGTCAAAGTAATGCCAATCGTCTACTCCTACCTAGTTGGGAATTTCTCAAATTCGCGTATACTTGACGAGTTTTCTATATACGTAGCAAATTGTTAAATTTACCATAAGAGCGTACAGAGGCGCGCGCGCGCGCGCGATACAGAGGACTAGAGTAAAATAGATTTCCCTTTGACAATGGCAATGTAGTAATTCTTATAGATAAGAGGGTTAGCGTTATCGCTAACGAAGTTTCGGTCCGGCTTGACCGACGCAAATGGATTTTTGCACGGTTGTAGAAGAACTTCGACGTCGGCCACGGAATTTACTCTATTTATTTCCCAAAGCATTTCCTGCGCAGTGTAGGACGTGATGGTGGTTGGAGCTGACGTCTTGGAAAACTCGCGTATCGTTTCGAGCCACGTGTCTTTTCCTTGAAATCCGGTGGTCCGGTAAAGACCAGGATTGTAGAGACAAATTAAATCTGCGGTAGCGAGGGTTTGCGATGGGTCGCGAACCAAGCGGTGATAAAGCTTCTCCGGTTTGAACGAAACGACAACGGCTCGACCAGCGGATTTACATCTCTTGCAAACTTGAACCATGGATAAAAATTCAGGAGGGACGTCTTTCGGTAATCGTAACTCTGGCCCGATCAAAATCAAATGCAGCTTGCGTAAGTTCGGTAAGAAATGAAGGAACAGTTTCTCCCAGACGTCCAAGTGTATACCTTCGAATTGGAATTCCGCGCCAACTATATGAATAGTCCAATCGGTTCTATTTTGCCACTCGGGGCAAGAAATCTGCATGGAATAAAGGGCCGTCAGTGGAATCGTGCTCAGATGCGATAACACAGCGTACGTGTGACAATCCATTTGACGATAATATAAGGAATTCCCGTAAATTCGATGCATTAATCTGTCGAAATCGAATTCCGGCTGCGCGACCAGCATTTCCAGATGCGCGTTCGGAATTTTCGGATTAACGTAACCGTGTTCGCGTTGAAGGTACAAAATTCTTTGATAAACTCGAAACTCTTCGCACCAATTCTTATGCTCGTCAGCGTGTGCCTCGCAAAAGAATTCCATGCCGCAGTGCGTGCAGCAGATTAGCTTTTCGCTAAAGCGACGACAAACTCGACAAACTCTGGGATATAGTATGATTTCTTTTTCCCAAAGGTCCAACGGTCTTTTCACCTCGGACTCGAGTATCGCCAGCAATCTTAACCGATAAATACGGTACTGGTCCGCGTCCAATTGCACGCCCGATCCATCAGAGAGCGTCAAGACGATGGACGAATGAATCTCTGTCAGCGCTTCGCATAGCTCACGATGCCGCGACAGTCCCTGCGTTCGATGCATTATCGAGCAATAAGACACCATTTGGCAACGCTCGCAGAATAGCTGAGACTTCTGCGAGCAAACCATACAAAGGCTAGACACGAATACCAACCGTGGTTTTACCTTTAACTCGATGCATTCGTCCTCTACGCTCTCGTCCGCCTCTGATAATATCGATGAATTAATTAACAAAGACGGCTGAACCAAAGGATACATCGATCGAGAACGTACACCGATTGGTTCGTTCGTTTGGTGAAAACAGTCTGTCCTTTCCTTCTCGTAACGCTTAACGTCGCTTGTTATACTTTTCTCTGTTGTTCCTCTTCTTTCTCTCTCTTCCTTCGCCTTCGCTTCATCGCAAGTGGTTGATTTCTCACAGGCGACGTTACATTTCGACGAACTCAACGGTAACTTGCTTCCTTTGCTCCGATGTCTTCTGCGACCCATCGCAGATTCTTCGATGCCCGTGCACTGCCGCTTTTATTCGAATTTGAAATTAATTACGGTACTGACCGGCGCTCTTTATTTCCTCCTTTTCTCTTATTTCCTTTCCCTCTCCCTCTCTCTCTCTCTCTCTCTCTCTCTCTCTCACTTCGATAAGTTGTTTCTAATTTGATATTTGTTAGATGAATCAGCTATAGTGGGAATCGTTTGAACACTCGCGAAAGTATCTGAAGGCTTATGGAAACTGTTTTGAAATATATATAGCACGGGTTATGCAAAAATTTTCGCACGTACATAGAATGTGATATAAACGATTATCATGATCACATTGGCAAATTAATAGGATCACCTTTCGCGTTATGTAGCTGTATATTTAACGTTTCAGTTTTGTTTTAATTAAAAGTATTATGTAACAAACAGCTTTCAAGCGTTTCCTAATTATGCAATCTGTTTATTATATACAAGTGTTGCATCTAACTTTATCCGGATCGAAAGCGTGCAACGAAGAAATGCAAATGAACGAGCAAACGAATCCGATCGAGAATACACGGGGAGGAGAGAGAAAGAGAAAAAAAGTGGATACGAGAAAAGAAGATTAAGATTTTTACTAAAAATTTACCAGACACGAACGATAAATAGGAAATTCTCTTACCTTGCACTGTTACACCAAATCTTGATAATATAAGAATAATAAACTATTAAATAATATTTACGATGTATATGAACTCGTTATTATTAAGAAGAAGAACAATTATCCGATTCTATTTGAAATGATATCGCGTAAAAAACGTGTGATCGATTTGACAATAAAAAGGCGCACAATGGACGCAAACTAACTCGTCGAAGTCTCATATACATAATACGCTTGTCTAGACAGAACTCTCTTACGGGCACTATGCCCATTGCCCAGATAAAGTATTTCGAGCATCGTTCCTCGGTGTATACCCCCTATGCCCAGGGTAACTTGCATCTAAATTAATTAGTCTCCGCTTGTGATAAGATGAATTTATTACAAAGCAGCCGCGTGTTTTTTTATTTCTTCCTTCGATTTTCCTATTGAATTTTCCTCCAAAATCAGTATTTTCTGTACCTTTCCCTTGCGTTTTTAGGAAATTACGCATTTAGCCGTACGTACGTGAAAGAATATACACGAAAATAAATAGTTGTATAATTTTTTGCTCGTTACTTTAATTTTCCAATTTTCTAAAAATATGCTCGGTATATTCCTGTTTTCCTGTTTGTTTTATGTAAATTTAATTTGTTATATTTAACAAAAGAAACGATTTCATGCATGGAAGAGTACGTGACAACTGTCACGTCCGTTAACTTTGCAATATAAAATACTAATCCTATTTTATGGAGTTTGATAACATTCGGAAAATTCGTTCTCAAATTAGTTTTGCCTTTTATTACTTTTACAAATTGAAACGTATCGATAAAGTAAATTTCTTCTTTTGTTACGTTTCCATATGAACAATCAATCGGTTATATTATTTATTATCAATCATTTATTATCCAATTGTCTGTTTTTTTTATCTGCATGATTTCGAGTGTCCTTGGTTCATCTTTAACTCGATACTTCGAAATTAAAACTTTAAACTCGTCAAACTTGAACTCGTTGATGTAACATATTATATCGAGTGAATATTATATAACACGTACATATGTACCATAAGAGATACATACATCATTCACGGTTCAATAACTAGATTACTAATGTTTCGTATTACAGCTGTTCATACTTTTTCGCTGGTAGCTGAGAACGCCTCCACGTGGTTGAACGTCGAACGAATATGGAGCCGTATTCTACGTTCAAGGTAGGTTATACGGCATCGAGGTTATGTTTTCCACGTTGAAACATCGTCAAATTGGCAATACAGTATTTTCTTGTTTTATTGCCAAAAGATTATTTATAAAAATACTATTAACAACCAGAATATCTGTATCAATGTTAAATAGCTCGTACGTAAAATCAAAAATATTAAGCTATGCAATTGTACTATTACAATGGAAGCACCTTTTTTTACACATAAACATGGCATTTTAACCTGTAGCATCCCTATCTCGATCAAATTTCTTGTACAATATAATATCGTTTTTCGCGATAGATTATCGATATAAACAATTACGCTTTTTTTCAAGCTATAACCATTTTCTATTTTTTGACAATCTTTTAAACGTCTAAACGTATCACTATACGAATTCTATTAATTTTACTATCGTTCATTTTTTGACTTTTATAATTTTACTCGTATCATATTTGCCAATTACTTTGATCCTATCATTAACTTCGCGACCATGAAATTGTGTTTCGTTGTCTTTCATTTTCTCTTTTCTCCGTTATGAATTGTTTTCATCGAATTTTCCATTTAATCACGATTACAAAACAATCGATTACGAAACAGGTAAAAAGCAATGCGCTTGACTTCATTCCAAATGGATAATGGATAAAAATATCGATATCGATCATTAAGAATTAGTCAATTCACGCCTAATGTCATTCCGATGCGTAAGATATGGAAATATTATGTACTTTCAAAATGAACACACAATAAATACATTTTTCTGTACAGAATGCATGCTTTTTCTTATACGATGCTAATTTTCGTTTGACAGTTTTGTACAGCGAGAATAAAAAGATAAGCTGTCCTATGTGCAATGAAAAGAGATTTGTTTTACTATACAGCATTGTAATTGTTATTAATTATATGGTGAAGAGAGAAAGTATATCAAAGATGGAAACTCTCGACCAATGCAATAATGTTAACAATGATAATAGCGATGGTGGTAGTAATGACGAAAACGATGACAATGATGATGATCATGATGACGTTGACGACGATGACGATGACGATGATGATGATCATGATGATGATCGTGATGATGGTCGTGATGATGATCGTGATGATGATAATGATAACGATAACGATAATGATAAATGCAATGACGATGATGAAGAACAGGAGGAGGAGGAGGACGTTGATGCTGTAGATGATGATAATAATAATAACAATAATGATAACAATAATAGTAATAATAGTAATGCTCGTTAATTACACATCAGTTACAACAATTACACTCACATTCTTCTGATTAAGATGCAAATTCGCAATCTTTGTCAGAGTTCAAAAGAATAGCAGCAATCATCTTTTTCGTTACAGTTTTCGATAGTACTGCTTGGAAAGCGATTTATCAAGAATGAGCCATGCTAATGTAGGAATGAAGGTGTACGCAAATAATTTAGCAGACATACGACAGAGAAAATCAGAAAAGAAATTTCGCGTGAACAGAATGGTGGGACTAGATAGTGATGAATCGCTTCGATCGAATATTTCCGATATTACCATGGAAGTGGAAATTAAAACTGATGAAGAAACGGAAAGCGATGGAGAACATACACAGCGACTTATACCATCGCCAATTGATCATCAATGTATTAACGATGATGCGAAAAAATCAGTTACAAGAGACACTCAATTTAGGCAATTCAGAGATGAGAACGTTTGGTCTATATCTATACAAATGTTTGTGCCTTTTCTGTTAGCTGGTTTCGGTATGGTGGCTGCCAGTATGTTACTGGATGTTGTGCAGGTACGTACAAGTACCGAATTTGATAGGAGCGCAATATAAAAACATTGAGAAAATGTTTAAACGCACACGTTGGTTGATTTCCTTCTTTCCTGTAGCATTGGCCCGTATATCAAACGGTATCCGAAGTATATATATTGGTGCCAGCGTTGCTTGGCTTGAAAGGAAACTTGGAAATGACATTAGCTTCACGATTTTCAACTCATGCAAATCTTGGACACATGGATACAAAGAAACAGCAATGGACTTTGATCGTTGGAAATCTTGCTTTAATACAATGTCAAGCGACCGTAGTAGGCTTATTGGCTTCTTTAGCTGCTATCGTACTTGGTTGGATTCCAGAAGCACAGTTTGATATTTACCACGCGCTTTTGTTATGCGCCAGTGCCTTAGTTACTGCATCCATAGCAAGCTTTTTGTTGAGCTTGGTGATGGTCGCAGTTATATTATTATCCAAACAGATAAACATCGATCCAGACAATATAGCCACACCAATTGCAGCTTCCCTTGGTGATTTAACCACTTTGATGCTTCTTTCAGGAATAGCGTCTCTTCTATTCAAAGCAACAGGTAAATATGTATATTTGTATATGTGTGTATGTAAACACAAAAGTATATACGTTTGTTCAAAAGTAGAATAGCTTCCCACTAACCAAACATTCACAACGTTATTTCAGAATATGCACAATGGATAGCACCCATGTTAATAATATTTCATGTCATCGTCACGCCACTTTGGTATTATATCGCAGCTAAAAATCCATTTACCAGGGAAATATTGGATTACGGCTGGGCACCTGTGATATGTGCGATGTTAATTAGCAGGTTTTTTTCATATTCTTCATTTTGGAAATGCATGGAATTTTAAATCAACATCGGTCACTTAACAGCAATGTTTCTATTAATTTTAGTATGGGCGGTTTGATACTAGATTATACAGTATCCAATTACAAAGGTATAGCAGTATTTCAATTAGTAATAAACGGCGTTGGCGGTAATCTAGCTGCTGTTCAGGCTAGTAGAATATCGACATCTTTGCATAAGGATCGCCGACTTAATAATCAGGAAATACCCGTCGTTCGTTTCAATCCGTTCTACGTTTTCTGTACCAAAGGTACGTCGATTACAAGTAAACTTGAAGTAATTAGATGTCTTCCATATGGTACAACGTGAATGTATTGTAGGCGGACACGCAAGGACTGCTAGAGTTCTG
This sequence comes from Bombus confusus, assembly GCA_014737475.1. Taxonomy (NCBI): domain Eukaryota; kingdom Metazoa; phylum Arthropoda; class Insecta; order Hymenoptera; family Apidae; genus Bombus; species Bombus confusus. Next base: position 924,154 of record JACXIV010000035.1, on the reverse strand, counting down.
TTAACAATGGTAATACCTGGTCATTTGATATTTAGCTACACCATTAGTTACCTCCAAGCTGGTCATACTTCCTTTACACCTATATTTCTCATTGTTTATTTGACTGCCGCTTTAGTACAGGTATACAGTTAATTTCTTATCAGCGTTTGTATTATATAATCAATAAAAAACGCGATGAACAATTAGATCATTGCATTCGTATTTTCGTTTGAACGTTAGGTAGTATTATTGTTATACATCACACAATTGATGGTTGTATGGATGTGGATACGAGGAATGGACCCAGATAGTTCTGCAATACCATATCTAACTGCAGCAGGTGATTTGATAGGAACAGCACTACTAGGAATTGCGTTTCACCTACTGTATGCCATTGGAGATGGAGATTCCGATGTTGGAGACTGATTGAATTTTATATTCAGAGCTCGCGTGAGATACCGAATGTGTATAGAAAGAGAACATTTTATGTGACGTTTAATCGAGTTTGAAATATTTCGTGCAATTCCTATCTTTATAAATTGTACTCTGCAATAAGCCATATTACTATTCTCTTTACTCTTTGTTTTCTTCGCTATTTTCTTATAGTTTGTTTTCTTCTTTGCCATTTTTCGTTGTACAGTACTTTCCCTTGATTTTAATGCAAATGTAAAAAGTAACGAATGTTATGGACGGAGAAAAGTTATCTGATCTTGGAACAAATATTGGAATTGGTTTCAAAGTCAGTCATCTCATAGGCAATACTTTCGTGAAGTTTACACGATATGTGATCGAATTGTTCGATTTTTAAATATCAATATTTACGTATTTTTACATGTAAGTTATTAATGTATAAACATACATACTTATCGTTTGTATTTCTATATCTATACCATCATGAAAACACGTATGTATGTACAAACGTTAATAACATTTGACGAACACAGCGTTCATTTCAATTGCCATTTTTAAAGTGAGCACGTCCAGCATATCGTATACAAGGCAACATGCTCAACTATTTTGTACCAAATATTGTACTTACTAGTCGAAATAAATTCGACTAAAATATATACGTCGTTGTACCTTTACTATTTCTCATCGATTTCCAGGTTTCCCTCTCTTCTATTTTTATTACGTACGCTATTATAATTGCTTAAAGAATTAAAGCATGTAATGCAGAATCAGACGGAACGTTAAAGGGGAAATGGATTAAGAGGAAAGACAGAAGTAGAAGAAAGCGAGGAAAAGTAGAAGAGAAGTACGTGTAGATAGAAGCTTCACGATAAGATATACACAGGGGTAAGAACGCTACGAGTGCAGCCGCAGATAGGCCAAATTGTAATATGGTTCGAGTTAAGCGCAATTCTACTTGGACCGTAACAGCGATGTCTTTCTTTCGTACGATATTGTACGATCAAGTTACGAATAGGGCTTAAAGGTTTGTAAGCGTAATCGCATAAGCGAGGCAGCATCTGAGCGTGTGCGTTCAACGAATATACATCATGATGCGTGCACGTGCACATCAACATTAGTCAACGATTCGCACACGCACAACGTACAAACGAAACGACCAAGCTGTGGTTGAGAAGCACATCAGCCTGTCTCCGTCAATGAAATAGTTAGATCTGTCAGTGCCAACTATCGCCTCGTTCTCGGCGGAGCCTTTTAGATTTTATCTATCGCGTTGCTTGATTAAGTCGTTTTCTAAAACTGTTCTCGTACTGACCTCCCTACATCCGCCGCGGTAGCTTCTAGTTCTCAAGAAGAAAGGGAGAGAGTGTCGCGAACCTCGAGTCGATTGTTACCGATCGAACAAACGATTCCGTTTCTATATTTCTTTTGGATCTCTTTCTCTACCAAATACGTAACAAACGAAAAGACAACGGAAGAAATAAAAATCCGCTCAGCCGATCATACTTTTGTCTCGGATCCGTGTTATTCTTTTTCGTTCGCATCTTATCGTCCCCCATTCGTACGTTGCAGATACATACGTCTTTCATGCTCTTTACGTCTTTCATTCTTCGCTTATTCATCGTCAATTACGAAAAAGAAAGAAAGAAGAGAAAATAAAATACAGAACGAGAGTAACTATCGAAGTAGAAAGTTATATAGCAGTCGTTGATTTTCATAAGACGTTTTTTTTTAATTGCGATAGAAAGAAAAAAAAAAAAAAAAGCTAGCAATTTGACGGTGTGCGAAGAAACGCGATCGTAAAGCACGTTTTAACGCGAATCTTTGTTTCGTGATCTATTTCCTTCTTACGTATTTCCTTGCTGTTTACTAGCGTTCCGCCTCGCGATACAACCGTGTGTAAGTATAATTACCACACAACTACTATACCCCGTTTGTCATGAGATACGAGGGCACTATAGGGACGAAGGAACGAAATTCTTGGCCTTCCATGATAAACGAAAGAGATGCGATTGAATTCACGTCGGGTCACGGGAACCAAGTATCAAAACGTATGTTAAGTTATTGCTCCTCATGGTCGAACTTAAACACGTGGAGTAATTTATCAATTTGTGAATATGTTACGGAAGTGCTTCGTACTCGCGCGCCGTTAACGTTAAACGGCAATGTTTGCAAATCCAGATGCACGAATGTTGCACGACATATTCGATTTCCGACCGCATACGATCATTTCATTTTTATAATTAAGATACTTCTGATTAGCCGACGTCCTTCTTCCGACTTCGTAACACGACGAGACAAACAGCGCTTTTTATCGACAATTTTTATTGTTTCATTCATCTACGGATACGCGTCTACGATTAATGTTACGACGTTGTGGTTATTGGATATCGATCTAACAAATATAGACTTATATTTGAAGAAATACGTCGCGTGGCTGTAGAACGATCGAAAATGATATATCGCGCTTATAAGTACACGTGATATCATAACGTATCGCAATTACGATAATAGTAGTCACCCTCGGCATTCCTCTCTCTCTTTTTCTTTTTCTCTACCTTCATTCTATCCATTCCATTTTTCCATCGCGCTATAAATTTACTTATTTGCGCATACGTGCCGTAAATCTTAATTACTCTGTTCTTCGATTCTTATTAAATCTTTACTCGATACGTTTCAATCTTTTTTTACGTTATTCGCGTCAATTTGTTTCAAACTCTACCGAGAACGCTTAAATTTGTTGAAAGAAATCCCGATACTAATTGAATTATTTTCAATATCCTCCATTAATTCGTATAAATTACGATAAATCTAAGCGGGATACGTAACGATGTCAAAATTCTACGATTTTTCCTTCGAAGATCGCACGTTTTGTAGGTGCAACTGTAATTTTATGCTTGCAGCAATTATTTCTATATACCACGTGTTTGAGATCAATCGCGACGTCAACATTATTCGTATTCAAGACGCGTTCAGACCGAGTTACTGTATTAAAATCGTGATCGAACGAATTCATCGAAAAAAAAGAAGAGTAGAATTCGCAGGGAAAATACGGAAGTCGATTTAATTAGCGAGTAAGGAAAGTACATTGGGTTAATAAAATACGGGAAACGTAGATTATCGTGGCATCGCGACATAGTCGAGAGTTGAAACTCAATGTCATAGCGAATCACTCGATTTATGGACGACTAATTGTAAGAGGTCTTACATAACTGATCTTTTAGGAAATAGATAAGAATACATAGTACGATAAAGATATAATAATACGTACACACACAGAGTATCCAATTAAATGGTAAATAAACATTGCGACGATAGAATCTGACTTAAATCGTATAATACAATCGTGGAAACTTACGTTGAAATGATAAACGCGGAACGAATAAGTTTCGATATAGGCGATCCAGTAATGTATACATCGAATTGATTAATATCTAGAATTTAGGAATTTCGATAGATCGATATCGGGTTCGTGATTTTTAACGAGGATAATTGTGAAGTTCGCCGTTTCGTCAAACAAGACAAGCACCTAAGTTCGATTCTCAATTCGAACAATCAATCGTACGCACGACGTTCAGTGCCCGGTATAAACAATATCGTGATCAGACATTTGTCGATTGATCGATTATATGACAGAAAATCGAATCTCGGTAGGAGATTACATCTGAGACGGATTAAGGTATCGATTCGTTGCACGAAGGTCGATCGAGCAAAGTAACGCGATGAAAGAAGGGAGGAAGATGGTGAGAGAGAAAGGAAGAGGCAAAAAAGAGGGTTTTACCGACACATACGTTTAAAAAAGTCTCGTCGTACGAACGAAATATAATTCGATGATTAATCAAACATTAATCAAACAATACAAATGGATATTTAACAATGCGTGAACGAACAATTAGGATGACAGATAAACGTAAGTAGATAAAGAGTAAGGCAGAAAAGTAAGAGAGATATGCAAGCAAGCAGACAGATAGGAAGGCGAGCAGGCAGCTAGGCAGGCAGCTAGACGAGCAAGAAAGCAGGAAAGCAGGCAGGTAGATAGGCGAGGAATAACAGACGGTAAGGTAGACGAACAATCAAGGTTTACTTGGGCTGACGATCGATAAATTCGCGCTTGCTCCGTTTACCGTATGTTCCCGGTAAAAGTCCTAAGTGAGTTTAAAGGAGACAAACGTGATGCATGATCGAGATCAGTCGCGATGTAACCATAGCGTGAAACGGCCTCGCACCAGGCCACCAGCCTTACACCACCAGATGCGTGACGACGGTTGATTTTCTTTTTTATCAGAATCGATACAACAGTTTTAAGAACATTAAAGATCAGATTTTTCGAGTCTATGAATCTGGCCACGATTCGATACACCATCGAGGATTCTCATACAGAGGTACAGGTATGATCAAAGTAACGATACACGTCCAAGCATGATATTTATGTAACATCTTTCCTAAATTCATATTTCTTTGTTTGCCGAAACGTATCCGTTACGTAAACAGCAGGGACGCTAATCGATATCTTATAATCGACAAAATACACTTTAAAGTTCTTCACCTTCTCTATCTTTCTCTGCTTTTCTTTTTCTTCTTTCTCTTTTTGACATCTTTCTCAAGCCAGAAGACAAACGTTTGATATGTTTGCCTTAATTTTTACTCGAAGTAACTACGAGTAAAAATTCGAGTAAAAATTCTGATCGTTGACTATGACAAGTATTTTACGACTTTAAATTATCATAACGTTCAGTTTTTTTTTTTTTCACGTAAAATTATACTATGCTTGACTATCGGGATCGTTTTAAAGACGTTCGTATTCTTACGTGATATTACACAAACGAAATGTAGGTTGATTCGATAGAACGAACAGTTTCCTTTTTTTTTTCTTTTTTTCTGATGAAGTGACTAGTGACAAAAATAAACGAGACGATGAAAAATTATGAGAGATGCACGTTAGTGAAAATGGACAGAAAGGAGAAAACAGTGATATCGAAAGTAACGAGTGGCAATAGACAACGTGTCGAATATTACGAATGCACCGATCGAATCGTCGATAGTTTGGTACGAGCGAAAGAACAGTTTGCGGAATTCGTAACACCGAATCTGACTTGCTTACGACGCTAAAAGTCGATGTGTTTTAATTTTCGACGTGCCTTACAGTGGTTCCGAGCGAATCAGACTAGAGATATCGTCCCTCGCTGGTTACGTAATTTGCTCGATTCTTGTCCTGAAATACAACTACAACGAGCGAACATTTAGACAAGCGTTATCATTCTGAAAGGAGAATGGCTATATATCCGTGGCAGCGAGTCACACGGGGTCCTCAGTAGAAGATGATAGAGGACCAGGTGCATCAACATCCGGTACGACTACCTCCCGACAAACACGCCCATATCGATGTTACAGGAGCCAAAATTGAAAAGTACGTTCAACGATTAACATTGTATTTCACTTTCAATCTGAAATCCGATGCGCAGCTCGTGCATCCTCGAGGCGTGCACGATAATAAATAAATTACGGACCGGTTGACAACCATGATCTTGAACGCTGATATCGCTGATAGAATTAAGACGTACGTTTTACCATATCTGTCACTCGATTACATTTCTTCGTTGGAATTCCGTTTACACGTTCATAAAAATACCCGTCTGTCTATCGTCGGGTACAAATACATGCATATGTTAGAAACACACGCACGTGCGTATTACGAATACATGCATATTTTATATTAATTTTCTGTTAACAGTGATCAATGTAAGGAACCTTTGCTTTCCGAGAAGCAAACTACCCACAGGGTAACGCCAGTTCGTGCTCGTTCGCGCACTATCTCAGAATCAACAATTGGAAACACGATCATGGGCACAACTTCTGCCACAGGCACGAGCATGGTTGCGGTGACGGCTATGGGAACGGGCACGAATGCGAACGCATGGATGGACACGGTTGTCGGGGTGAATACTACCACCGATCCTACCGACAAATCCATCGAGGAAGATTGCGTCGAGGTACCCATATTCGACGAGGCAACCACCGATAGCGGCCGCCTTCCCGACGTCGTCGCTGAGAGTAAAATCTACGGCGTGAACGGGGATGAACCCCTGGAATCCTACCTAGCGATCACTATACAAGTCTTTATACCGTTTCTCATTGCCGGCCTTGGCATGGTTGGAGCTGGATTAGTCCTGGATTTGGTTCAAGTATGAAAACGTTTCTTCCCTCGTCAACCTCTATCTCTTCCATCGAAATCAGATTAATATCTTTCACTTGCACTATCGTCATTCTCCGATCAATACCATACAGCTTCCGATCTAACGTCCTTTTTATACGTCGTTGCTTTCCACAGCATTGGGTTGTATTTGAGAAAGTGAGCGAACTTATCATTCTGGTACCAGCACTGTTGGGTTTGAAAGGAAATTTGGAAATGACTCTCGCGTCTCGTCTTTCGACTCAAGCAAATCTCGGACACATGGACGCGCCGAAAGAACAGTGGCACATGATCGTCGGAAATCTCGTCTTGATTCAAGTGAGTCGGATTCATATTCTATTTTTAATCTTTCCTTGTTTTTTTAGCCGCAAATATTGTCTCAAGTGCACTCTCCCTTTCTCTTTATCTCTATTCTCCCTTCCACTTACCTATCGCTTTTTGCGATCGTTCCACATCATTGTCGATTTTTCTATTCGCGTCGTCTGTTCCTTTATTTCATCTTGTCGTCTTCTTTATCTCTTCTTTATCTTTTTTTTTTTTTTTTTTTTTGTTCGTACTCGTTAATTCCACGACTTTTTCCACAAACCCTAGCAATTGTCAACGCATCTTACGATATTTACCGTTATTGGCCAGAAGAATTATTCCATGTCAGATACCTGAACTGACAAGACGCGCGACTCGCAGGTGCCTTATCATTGGCGCCACAATTTTATTTGATTATACGTTCAACGCGTCAACGGTAAACGACCTTCAAGTGTAAACGTCACGTTACTCGCGCTCTTTCACCTGATCGTATGATCATTTACCGCAAAATGCGTACGTTTTAAGTTTCGATACTCATCTTTTTATTAATCTATTAAACAGGGCATCCCTTATCTTGGCAACGCTAGCAGTTCACTGGAAGAACATTAAAAATATGTACGTCGTACGATTCTCTAATCATTTATCAGACTTATCTCGATACTTTGAAACGTTGCTAATATTTGCAAAAGTCACCATATATCCTTTGAATATTTAATCGAAAAATCATGCAGAAAATGGGTAAGACGCGCGCAACGCGTCTCCATTTGAAGATCACCAGGAAAGAATACGACAAGTTACGTTTCTATAGAGGATTCGTTCCTAAATTCGACCTTACTCTGCCAAATCATTTTGTTATTTGGTTTCCGGACTAAATACGCATCGAACGTTTCAAGAATATTTATTGATAGACTCAGAAAGTTGATAAAGAGGAATTCGTCGTGTTCTTCCCGTGTAATTTTCACTTTTATTTATCCCCGTTTCACTGGCCAACAGTTTTTCAGTAATGTATCTTACGCAGCCGTTGTTTCTGCCGTTTGGCGTGATATTTGTGTAAAGAAGATCAGTTCGTGTTGGCAGTGCCAGGCGATAGTGGTTGGATTCCTGGGCTCTGTGGTGGCGATCGTAATGGGAGCATTCCGAAATGGTACCATCTCGTTGGATCACGCGTACCTATTATGTGCGAGCAGCCTAGTTACCGCATCTCTGGCGTCCTTCGTCCTTGGATTGATCACCGCGGGTGTGATTGTTTTCTCCCGTCATTGTCACATAAACCCGGACAACGTCGCGACACCGATCGCCGCCAGTCTCGGTGACATCACTTCCTTAGCCCTGCTCTCTTGGATATCCACGATTCTCTACGAATCGATAAATAAACAAGATTGGGTCGCGCCTCTGGTGATCGCTTGCTACATCCTTGTCACGCCGCTCTGGGTATGGATCGCCAAGAGAAACAAGTACACCAACGACGTCCTTTACTTTGGATGGACTCCTGTAATGATCGCTATGTTGATCAGCAGGTGAGTACCGATATTCCGTTTCGTTGAAATTATTACTAGTGCCAAGAACGACTCAGGAAAGTAAAGAGAAAAAAGAAGGCACGAACTAACTATTAAAGTGAACACGAACGACCGCTGTTGTTGACCAAGCAGTTGCGGTGGTCTAATACTCGAATTCATGGTGTCGCGATTCGAAAACCTGACCGTTTTCCAACCGGTGATCAACGGTGTCGGTGGAAATTTGGTAGCTGTGCAGGCAAGCAGGATATCGACGGCCCTTCATAAGCAAGCCGAACTGGGAACGCTTCTAATTCCACCGGGTCACACGCATCCTGTTATCTTCATTACTCCTATCGCTAACTTTTTTGGAAAAGGTAATAAAGCCGTATAACGAAACTCGCGAGTCGAGACTTACACCGACGACCACGAGTATCAAGACGCTCGTCGATATTTCGGTACGAATTGATCGCCATTTACCGCATTTATTTTCTTGTTGTTATACCACGAACCTGTTATTTCATTGTCATCGTATGACGGATCGGAAACTATGCTGATACGAATCGAGATATCGAGAATTTGCATTTAATTATTCATTTCAAAAGCGTACAAGTGTCGTTCCTTTGGTTTCATAATTAATTCAGTTATACCTTTGGTACGTTTTCGTGATTTGAAAAAGAACAAGGAATTTTTTGTAACAGTATTTTAAGAGAAATACCAGCCATTAACGGAATAGTAAACCGAAACTCGGCAACATTTTCCAGTAAATGTAACACGTGGTTTTGTTCTAATGCTCATTGTCGACGGTGTCTATGCATCTGTCTGCACTTAATATCAATCTAAAGGTGAACTAATTACTTCCTCTTTTTTTTTGATTCTCAGGTATGCACGCGAGAACAACAAGAGTCCTAATGGCGATGGTTATACCAGGTCACATCATTTTCATTTACCTGATCAATTATATGAAGGACGGCAACACTTCGTTAACGCCACTCTTCGTCTTTGTTTACTTGTGTGCCTCTACGCTGCAGGTTGCTGCTCTCCTCTACATTGCTTATATAATGATACATTGGATGTGGAAGCGAAAAATCGATCCCGATAATTCAGCAATTCCGTATTTGACGGCAATGGGGGACCTATTAGGCATCAGTTTATTGGCAATCGCTTTCCAATTCCTCTATCTCGTTGGAGATCAAGATTCCGATCAGACGATCGCTCCATAAAAATTGCACTCTAATAGAACGCAAACATTTCCTCGATTATTTTCTGTAAGGCGACGATCGATGTAGTTATCGATGCATCGTACAAAATATCCTCTCTCGAAAAGTCATTGACATCGTCTTCGTCACTGGCATCGTCATCGTTGTCGTCGCTGTTATCTTTATTAACGTCATCGACGTTGTCATCATTGCCATCGACATCGTTATCACCATCATCAGCCTCATCGTCATCGTCATAGTCGCCGTCGCCGTCGTCGTCGTCGTCGTCGTCGTCGTCGTCGTCGTCGTCGTCGTCGTCGTCGTCGTCGTCGTCGTCGTCGTCGTCGTCGTCGTCATAGTTTCCGTGGTTATTATCGTCGTTACATATTCTATGTTGTTTCCTTGTACAAGGAAAATTCAAAGTTAGTTACTCGCTTTGTTAGTACGCCGTGTGGAAAGGCAATACTTTTCTTTTTTTTTTGCACGAAAGAAAGCAATACATGGGAAAAATGTATATGTAACTGAACGAAGGCCAATGCCTAACAAGGCTGTGCTTTTACGCAGGTACATATATCGTATAGCGATATAAAGCATACGTTGTTGTCGGAAATATTTTCGTTTGAATCGAACCGAATCCTCGTGCGGTTGACTCGATTCAACTTGGTTCGATCCGGTTTGATTCGCTACTTAGTTTCGTACCACGATGATTCCGCGATATTATTTTCCTTGTTCATCTAGTCGTGAAGAAAATAAGTTTATCATCATTGGACTATGTATGTACACGAGGTCTTATGATAGTCTTTAGCTATAAATAATTTTAGACCGACGGGCAATCCGCGTTTTCGCGAAGATTCTGATCAGAGATAGGTAAAGGAAAGAAAAGGCATCCCAGAATCCGGATACGAAACAGTTTAAGAAGAAAGAATATTCGAGATACTATTTCAGCTTGGATACTACGCTGAATCTTGTTTTTAGTCGATCGGTCGTTAAGTCGCATATGTTACGAACTGAACGAAATCCGCATACCTAATATTTGTAACGTCGATACAATGTGTACGTGTCTTCGAATAGTTGCCTTCGTATACGATGGGAATTAAGTAGGTAATTCAAATATCGAGTAATGTCCACACGAACTATTTTTGAACGCTTTGAATAACTTGTTAACGAAGTGAAGGAGGCGGGGCACACTGAGCGACCCTCCTTGTAATAACTATTAGCGCATTCTCGATCACTCGATAAAATCAGTCGCGATGCGGCATTGTAGAAGTTCATATTTCGCTACGATAGTTACACATCTGCTATAGTCCATAATTTCGCGAGTCTTCCACCGAAGCTAGACGATTATCGACACTGCAAAATGTATTTTCACTATGTACACAGATTGTATTGAATATGTACCTCGAAATGAAAGTCAGGTTTCATCATAGGAGGTTTCTTTAGGAGTGTCGCCGATAGATAGATACACGCGTATGTTGAAATGCAAACGATGCAAACATATACTTTGTCTCTTTTTTGTCTGAACACGCGTACACGAGCGCAGCATATGCCTAAAATTTGAGAAACATTGTAAAAACCAGTAGGAAAACCACACCAAAGATTAGGCTATAAATATATCTTGACAATAATGTTTGTTTCAAGGAGGCAGATAGACTATTTTTTACCCAACACGAACGAAAGGTGCAAAGTAAAACGCTTCCTTTTACAAATATAGATACAGGTTTCATGAGAACGATAAACGTTCCGTTCTAGGAAAACTCGGAGGAAAATGCTTCATTGCTTAACCGGTATCTTTTAAATAAATTTAATTTTTTCCCCAAACAGATATGTATATATTTACATACGTGCCAACAATAATAGTACGAACGACGAAATATTTTCCTTCGAGTCTCTCCTGACACTCTAACGAAAAGAAAACGAAATTTGAACAGAGGAGAAGCGAGGAAGAGAAAGAGAGAAGAGAGAGGCATAACTAAATTTGGACACACATAAATTTCAAGAGGATAAAAAAGGGAATAATGATTATTTTTTAATATGGTGCTACTGAAAAGAAAGTAGGCTTACGACGGCAAAACTCACGCGAGCTGCTACGAACTATAGACGTAAATGGCGAAACGAGCTCGCTTATTCACGTCATGGTACCTGTTCTTCGTCGAAGTATACGCATTCTAAAATGTCTTAGTTCGATCGAACAAGTCAAGTAAGAGGAGCGTTAACCATTTTCTAATGGTGAGATTAAAATCGAGATGCCATGCTGGTACAAAGCGATTGAACGCACATTTGAATGAAACATTGATAGTAGTTTTATATAATAAAATTGAATGAAAAAAAAAAAATCTAGCGTGCTTTTTTATACTATCGTTCAAATTATTTTTTTTTTTTTTACCTATCCTAGTCTTTCTATTCCACTTATTGAAATATTAAAACGTTATTGAAGGGTAAGAGAGATTGAAAACCTCGACGCATACAAAATATCAAAGTTGATTTATTGCAAGATCTCCAAAAATACGTTTGTATAGTGTATAATTTCGAAAACAACTAAAGAGGCAGGTGCAACGCAGCCACTTCAAAGTACAATGAAAACGTAATTATTTACGAAGCCTATTACCCTGATCCAGCTGATTTCAATGACCTTGAGATATGTCGTCAAGGTCAATGTGTTGTGTAACATTGTCTACACATACAAGCGCCGCTCGGCATCAGCCTTCGAGATGTTCGCAAAAGTAATTTCAATACTACGTATCTTATTACGTCTTTTATTATTTTACATCTCTTCTAAGGACTTGACTTGGCTAAGCCTGGATTAGGTTTGATTTAGGTAGTAAATAAAAAATGTGACTATAATTTTTTATGAAATTGTTATTACCATTTATCTGGAAGGTAATTATATAGAATGGTACATATTTCACCGATATGACCTTAATATATATAGTCAAGCTCAATGACTGAGTAATTCCCGACAGCCGTCACTTGGTTTAGATTCGATGATACTATATTAACGGAATATATACATATCTCTTTAGCGCGTCATTATCGTAAATGCAGCTGATTTAAAAAAAAAAAAAAATAGAAACAATATTGCACCGAGACACGTGCGAAAAAGTATGCATTTAAACAATTCAATTATGCATATAATGACATCGAATTGTCAGCGATGTGTATATGGTACGTTTATGTTAAATATCGATATCTCATTAACACTTATTATTTCCCCTGCGGTTACTTGAATTCCCGATACACTTACTCATTGTCGGATGAGCAACTTAACATGATTCTATGCGAGTACTTTTATACGCAATATCGTGCTTATCTATGTACTTTCACTTCTATATTTGAAACTAAACCCTACTGACAGTTATATGTAGATACAGTAAAACTACTCAGCGCGTTGGTCTTGATGACATATTTCAAAGCCATCGAAATCGGTAGCGGTCAACAGCTTTGTAAATAACTACTATAGAGTTTTATAAAAGTATGAATTGCGCGATCAAAAGAGCAAACGTGTGTCTATCATAATTAGAATAATGCATGTAATTCGAAGATGAGCGGTGATTATATAATAATCGATTCTAGAATTAATCGGACACATGTATATCACATATTTATACATGAAAAACTATAATACAAGGCATACGATAATTTAAAAAAAAGTTATCATCGCTTCATATACCATAAAACCATAAGCTGTACATGATTCAGTCTGACAAAGCACTTGTAGGTTCAGTTACTGTAATTTTGCTGCTTCCTTTGCTTTCCAAAGAATTAACTCCATACAAGCGACAGCGTCCTCTTTGCTGTCGTGTCCACCAACTGTAATATGAATTAAAAGATTAATTATAGAAGAATTATTTTTACTTCGTCACAGACCTTAATGTGCAAAGAAATCGCGAAATAAAATATCGTTATTGAACTATACCGCGAATGAAAAACAAAGGAGTAAATGATTCTAAACCAACCATCATTTTGGATGATTTTTCTTAAATATTCGGAACACAGATTCTTTAATGCCCTCTTTTGTGGATATCCATTTTTGTGCGGAAACATCACGCTTGTATCGACCACGGTATCGTGTAAAAGCCTTAAAGCTTTGAAATCGCTTTCTAAACTGTGTCCTACTAGTATAGTTTTATCTGAAAACATTGTTAACAACGTCGCCTGGACATCTAATAATGTTGTTGTCACGTCTTTCATATTTTCCTCCGTAATCCCAGAAAACCTGTATACGCAATTTTAATATTGATTCGATTATTTATAAACATTGTATGAAAAAATACAAATAAATGTAGACAAGTTCTCATATATATTTATACGCATTACTTTTTTTGAAGAAAAAGGAAAAGGAAACAGGAAAAAATGAAAGGAGAAATATTTTAATATTTTTTACCTTGTATTATAATCGATTATAGGATTTTGGGGATTCACTAACGTCTCATATACTACACTGCAATCATCATCAATGACTGTTATCCTGGTTAGTTCCAATCCTTGAGTTGTATAACACATCTCACAATCGAGTGCATATACCCCTTGTTGTTCTACCCGCGTATCTTAATAATAATAACAACGAGGATAAATAATAGAACACGTATAAACTAGAATTGGAAATAAAAGGAAATAAACATTTACAAATTACCTTTCGGTAAAGTTCTCACGTAACCACGAAGGTTTTCGTAGTCTGTATAATCCCAAACATGCGTCTTCGCGTCACAGCAACCAGTTGCAGAACCATATTGTTGACAGCAACTGTATTTGCTTTCACCTCTGATTGTAAACTTTCTGCCCCAATGATATATACAGTTCTGTGATTGCGAAGCAAATCCTTGTTTATCAATCGTATAGGTTTGGCCACACCGACTACAAATTCTTTCATTAGGCACTTTTGACAAAACGCTTTGATTTCGTGAGTTAGTTACATAAACTTTGGCACGACCCTGCAATTAAAAGAAATTGAGCGATATTTTCACGAATATTATACTATATTTCTCAAAAGCTTTTTTCACTCGATTTACCTTCTGACCATCCGGATGCGGACGAGGATATCCATTATCTTGAAGTTGTTTTTCCGTCATTATCCATTTTTTTAGCATACCATATAAAGCTGCTCCTCTAAACTCCGTAACGGATCTTTTCGTTTTAAGAACACTCCACGAACCTTTAGCTTTCCCAGCAAGCACTGCTTCGTGAGAAACTGTGCTACTACCTGGAATCACTGCTGCATTATTATCTACGGACGAATTTTGATCAGCTTCTTTTCTCAATCTATGCGCGGCAAGCATGCAGGAATTTTTGTAAACAGCTAGTGCTTTGCATCTTTCGTGACAAGCGTGTTCTTCTTTAACCGCACGTTGTGCTGCGTCCTCGGCATTTGTGTAAATTAATACACACACGTCATGCATTATATTCACATAATACTGACGAACGTTCAAAGGAAATTTTTGCGTGGTTACTTGTAATGGTTCAGGACGAACTAGCTGAGGAACCTGAAACACAACCAGGAAATTATACAACTCTGTACTCTTATAACTAATTAAAAAACAAGGGGTACAGACCACTTGCGGAACATGAGCAACGCGCATACCACTCTTCGCCGTTTGTGCAGCTGTTTTACTATTATCTGCGGCTTTCGACTCCACTGACTTCCCTAGATTTTCTGTTACCTTTCTTTTTTCTATCGCTAAGGATTTAGCATACGGTACGTGTGCAATCCTGACACGACCTGTCGAATATGTAATTAATTATTAACAGTTTCTATTTATACTTTAAAATATCTTCGTGTAAATACTTTCTAAAAAAAATAGTTATATACCGTGTCCGTTTAACTTCAATTCGCTGTTACTCGTTGTACCTATCGCTTCGGAACAGTTACGACTTACATCCTTGGGAACACTACTGCTTGCAGAAATTGTTTTTTCTGCTGCAGCATCGCGCATCAGACGCCACCTCTCATACATTCTTTGTTGTGGATTTACAAATCTTTTTGCCTGTTGATTAACTCCACTTTTCTTGATAACACCTGTAGCTGCTGAAGGATGTGCTACTCTTTTCTTGCCAATCTCTTCTAACTGTTCCTTTTCTTTTTCATGCAATGCGGATGATCTGACTTTGAATGTTTCTGCTACTTTTGATCGTTCTGGTACTTGATATTCCTTGTAACAACATTCCCAATAAAAATAAGTATACACAAATTAATACATTCTGTATTGCAATTTTTAAGTTCCCAGAATTTTAACAAGATCAATTTATTACACATACCTGAAATATCTTTAAACACTCTTCTTGAACGTCATGGTCTGAATCAGACATACTAAAAGTTACATCAATATCATTATCAATGATACTAATACTATGATGATCATCATTCTTTTTGTCATTGTCATTCATGGAGTTCAGACGAACGCTTTTTAAAGAATTTCCGAATTTCTCGGATAAATTTTTTTTTTTCTTACTTTCCGTATATTTTTCGTTTATTGTATCATTCGACCTATGATGTGTTTTCATATGTTTGCTACTTCTATCACTTTTATTCTTAGTGTGCTCTTTCGAAGAACTCTTGGAATGTCTGTGACGTTCCCCAGACCTATGATTGTCCTTTCTATAGCTCTTAGATTTGTGTTTACTTTCATCTTTATCTTGGTCCTTATCCTTTTCTTGATGTTTGTATTTACTCCTATCCTTATCACGATTCTTATCTTTTGATTCTTTGCTTTTGTGTTTCAAATGATTTTTAGTATTACTTTTACTATGCGAACTGGAATGCGACCTTTTACTCGACTCATGTTTATCTTTATACCTTTTATGCGATGTACTGTGATCCCTTTGACTTTTGTCTTTATTCTTATCCTTGCTTTTATATTCCTTTACATTTTCAACCTTACTTTTATTTGAATCTACCTCTGATACATTTCCTTTTTCATATTGTAAGGATTTAGAACACTTGTCACTAGGGAACGCTTCTTTTTGTTTCAGAGTATTACTATATGTCAATATTTTTTCATTATGATTTTCTTTGTTGATAGTTCTATCAGTGCGATTTATTATCTTTGGAAAATACGCATCTCGTAAATTGTTCAAATAGTTAGATTTTTCTATATCATGATAAGATTCATTTCGTTCTAAAGTTTTAAAATCAGTGTGTGCAGTATTATTTTTACTTGTGTCATCGCTATTCTCTTCTTCATCATCAGAAAATTTTGCTTCAATATCTGTAGAAGAATCTTGAGATATTTTACTAGACCC
Source organism: Bombus confusus (assembly GCA_014737475.1). Taxonomy (NCBI): domain Eukaryota; kingdom Metazoa; phylum Arthropoda; class Insecta; order Hymenoptera; family Apidae; genus Bombus; species Bombus confusus. Next base: position 907,349 of record JACXIV010000035.1, on the reverse strand, counting down.
TACATCAGAAGTTGATTTAGAGCATATGAGTACTTCATCCATCATATTGAGATCTGTTTCAATATGATCTAGTTCAGATTCATTTAATCCGTCAGATGTTTTTAGTCGAGTTTTCACATTTTTTGGAACGTATTCTTCCCTTTTCTTTTTACTCTTTGGATAATACGTTTCCCTGAGTTTAAGTAAATATTCATTTGAACTACCATCCTTACATGAATTTAATGAAGCTGAGTCCGATTTATATGTAGGTATATAACTCTGCATAGTATCCTGAGCTTCAGGTATGGTTATCATAGTAGGTTTATATTTAATTTCAACACTTTGACATTCTGCAGATTCATTGTTCATATTTAACCAAGGTTTAGTTTCATCCGGAGAAGATTTACGTTTCACAGCTACTGTACTTTTCCTAGTTGGCATATACGATACTATTGGTATATGACGCTTCTTTAATTCTGCAATTGGTGTTGGATTATAAACGCATGGTTGCATATTAACTGGTGCTGGTGTATCTGTTCTTTCTTCCACCATAGAAGCCTTAACATTGTTTATTGTACCAGATGATCCAGTGGTTAACGTTGGTTTTAGTTCTTCAACTACCTGAGAAACAACATTCTGACAAGACAATTTATTGTCTACATCTGTGACACTTCGATTAGCTAGGACCTTTTTGACAGCTTCTGTTACTAATTGTTGTAAAACGCCTGAATCAGGTGTTATCATTGCGGCAGCCTTGGAGTCTTCAGCTTGATCCAAGGAATGGTTTTCCACCATCTTGGTAACCTCCGTGGTAACTCCGACATCCTCTAAAATAATATATGAACTTATATTTTTAATACATATAAATTATTTATGCTACAAGACTCCGAGATAAAACCGAAATACATTTCTCGAGCGATATAAAATATCACACGTAATATATTTATGATAAAGAGAAAGCTAAACAATAAAGGAACTTACCTCGTTTCGAATGCTTGAAATGACAGTAAGGTCTATCGCACGCTCCATTTTCATAAAATGGACAATTTATAGCTTTAAAGTAACCAGTCGAAGGCAACATAACTATTTCATCGTACCTTATACTTTCGATCGCTCATTCTTTGATCAAATAGTATCGTATAAAGTCATATAAGAACATTGACTTTTAAACAAAACCAACCTTTACAAACTTGCTTTATATATCAAACATTATTTTTCTTTACATTTAATTAATGGACATGTGTGATTATTATAAATCGAGAGATTTATGAACCTCTATTAGATACATCGAAAACATGAAACTCAAAACGAAGCAAATTCCGGGAACAAAGGTTATGTACAATTGAGTACTACATTTCCCTATTTGCAATTTGTTTGAAAGTATTCAATCCCTTCCTTCCCCACCAGTACCAACCACCCTAACGACATCTTACTATTTCCTCCATCTGCAATTCCTCTATTTCGTATCTTCTTTCAAATCTGCAATCTAATATTTGGGGAAATTTTGAAAATATTTCATATATATAATTTATAAAGAATTGTATATAATACCACTTATAAAAAGATGTTAAATGTGAAAATTTTTAATTTACTTTGATATTATTGTAGAATTTAAAGTCAATCTTAATTTCACATATTTCTTATATGTATACATAAGTATGTATATTATATTTATTATAATGACGGTAAAACAATTCTATTATTATAACAATGGGTGCACATATATAACAAGTGCGGTCGTATATCGTAATTACTTTTTTAACTTAATTGTACAAAACGATGCAATATTCTAAATAAATACTTGATTAAGATTAATAAAAATATGGCATTAAATTTATAATTAGGAACTTATAATATAAATATAATATATTTTAAATCTAATAAAAAATTAATCCCGAATTTATTAATAATTGAACCTAGTATGTGTATTAGTTCAAAATATATTTCGAAAGTTTCATTCATATTGAGCACGTACTTATTAGTATCAGAGGGTAAATTCGGTATTAATGAATATTTTGGTTAAATATTTGAGAATATTAAAATAAAAATAAAATGCAATATATTTTGAAAAATAAAGTTTTCGTTTTAATTTGTCAGTATCCCTTGTGTTCTTTAAATAATTTTCATCTTTCGATAAATAGATTTGCATCGCATAAATTTTAAGTACGCGCCTAATACTATATTGTTATTTCCACCAAGCGATTCATGCGTTACCACATCTCTACGATTTCTTACTACCTATAGTTCAGCTAGTACAAAATGGTCGACGTGCCTTGACTGTATGATACAGATTGGTAGATACAACATTTTGTTTCCTCATGAAGGAATTAGACATAATACGCTACGTGTAATATTAATGGATTTATAAAGGTTATTGCATTTCAGGTGTGTATCATTTTTAATGTTAAGTAATATCTTTCAATAAGCAAAGTAATTAAGTCGAGCGTTCACCTGTCAATACGGCTTCTTTTGGCAGCAAAGTGTGTACGTCGCCCTTATCAGAGTGTGAAAGACTGCATATATAACTGATGTTTTCCAACTCACAATAAGTCTAAAATATATCGTAATTGTGTTGTACTTTTTATTTGCGAATTTTTTCATTAACTATATGAGGATTCTCGAATTTATATGCTTTTATGAAATGTTTTTAAAACGATAAACTTAATGTAACGCTATTTATAACATTTACAAATGTTTCAGTATCCGCTTTCGGAAAAATTAAATAATCATCTAATCGTCGGAAATAAAAGAGATGGAAAAACGACAGGAAATACTGGCTCCGTTTTCTTCTGGTAAGTTGCTACTGACACAAAGACACGAGTAATTTCTCTCTGTCTATCAATATTATATACATTTATTGATACCATCACTGTATGCAATAAAATATCAAAAGAAGAAACATAATATTTTTTAGAGAGTTGATATCCTGCCTATATTTTATTTACTGAAACCTCTCTTTCTTCTGTAAAAAGTATAAATGTTTATTGTTAATGTTTCATACAAATATTATATGTACGAAATTAAATATGTATAACTTTTTAGATATTCGTTATAGAATATATGTTCCAATATTGTTTCGATATTATTGACTTAATATACAAATGCAGTCACGTATATTAATTCAAAGTAGAATTAACCTTGTGATATAGATGTATGTTTTGTTTTTATAACTTTTTAAAATTCACTGGTTTTATTAAAATGTTATAAAACTATTAATTCTCTTTAGTCTCCATTTGTGACTTTAAATTGTTTAGTAATCTGTTATTACTATGGTTTTGTTTAATAATTAAAAACGAATTTTTATTGTAACGACTGTAACTTTTTGTTCAAATTAATATTTTAGTTGTAATAAATTTTCTAAAATAACAATTTTTTAAAGAAACTTGCCATTTGTTATATTTATAGGATGAGAATATATGTATGTATATTTAATTTTCACATGATTGGATTCAATGCTTCCACGAGTATAAAATTGATACAATACTGGTATTCTAAAATTATACATTTTATCAATACTTCAAAATATAGAACTGTAATAGAAAATATTTGAAATAAATTACGGTTAAGCGTAGCTAAATCATAATCAAAGTATTTTGAAATTTATCTATAATCTTTCTACTAATATAAATATAAAAGTTAAAACAAATTTAAATAATAATTTTTATATTAAAATTATTTAGCGTTTAAAAAATATTAAACATGTAAAAAAATTTAAAAATGTGATCAAACAATGAATTTGTCATTATTCGGATTAAATAATAATTTAGTTAGTTGAAGATTAGACTCCAAACAGATACAATTTAGATCTAACAATATTTTGATTAAAACCTAATAATTCTTGTAAACGATATTTTTTAATCGTGAGATATGAATTACGAATACGGAAACGTATAAAAATACGGAATATAAAGTTATCATAACGGAATATAAAGTTATTATAAAGTTATAGTTATATATAAATACGGAAAGATAAAGTTATCGAAAAGGGTGGTAGTAAAAGTATTAGGTTGAAGGTTGGAGGTCGGTTAAGGATCGGGGGTGCATGGAGGCGGGGTGGCACGCGCGGACCAACGGATCAATTCGCGCTTGGGAGCTACGGGGAAAAGCAACAGTGTGTCTACCCCTTGCTTCCCGGAAAAGTACTTGGTACGATTTAATCTCTTTTATTTATTCGCGATACTAGGATGACAATAAAAAGTTTATCAAGTCAATATGTAGGTACAATAGAATATGTTAATTGATCGAATATTTTCATCAGGAGTGTCATTATCCGGGTGATTCATGTGATCAACATCTATGTTAGATTTTCTTTTTTGATAAAATTGAACATGTAAATGGTCGATCAAATATAATAAGAAAACTGGTTTTATCAGTAGAAGCGATAAGATCAAGATAACAGTCTTACTTTTATTTATTATCAATTAATTAATGTTAAATCGATGTAATAGGACATACTTGTTTTCGAATTGTGACATTTGACAGACGACCTTGAATTGTCTGTGATCGATATTAATGTAATAAACTATAGCTACTATTTTCAATTAAGTTCGTTTCGATAAAAGAACTGAACAAATTATTCGTATTGATATTCACACGTTTATAAAGTTAAAAATACAAATACATACCATACATTTTGACCTGGTTTTCACTGAATATATCTTCATATATCACTGACATGAGAGCGGGAGGCTACTGCAATTGTCACTAGCGGGTCCCCTATTTGTTCTCTTCGCAGTCAATAGACACGAGGACATTTGGATATCGGTTTTCTCATATCTCGATGTAGTTCATGAAATGCAATATTCCTTGTTGCAGTACCGTCTTTTTCGTGGAACAGTATTATTTTACAATCCAATTTTTGAGTAATTTATGTTGTAACATACGATTCGTATTTTTGTTACTTAAAGTGATTATTCGATGTGTTTAAATAATAATTATTTTGTTATATTTCATCTCTGTATTATATAGCCATAAATGATAAAAAAAGATTTGTTTTTAATATGCTTATAGATGAATGTCCAAATAGTGGGGAGGATAGTGAAGAAGATGTAATAACTGATTATTTGGGATCATCGCATTCTGATTGCGATCGTATACCTATTATTAATGGAGATCTTGGCAGTTTAAATTTACATGGAAATATAATTACCGAGACCGGCTACACCAAAGACAATACAGAGAAAACGGCTATTACAATGTCTGAAGGGACTGAAAGAGATGAACAGCAACAGCAGCACTCGCTGCTTACACTTGGCACTAATAGTCAAGCTCAGACTAATCCTTTGGTGCCAATTATTAGTGTCACACCTCATTCACCTGGTCTTGCTAAAAACTACCCAGTTTTAGGTAAATATTTTTGATTTTTGATTTATGTAACTCCATGCATTACATTTCGTTGAACTCAGTATCACTTGACATTGCAAAATTTTATGTGCTTTTGTGGCTAACAATTCATTCGCCTCCTTGCAGAGGACAACTTGCAACATCTGCATGAAATCCATGATTGTATTCAGCGTATGAGAGATCTGACGCTGAGTAACTGGGGATATAATCACCGCACATCCCACAATGATGTACCTCAGCGGTTAACTTCATCATGTCCTTCCCTATGTCCTTTCATTTCACCTGAAATTGCACCACGCTCAAGCAATAATGATACAGGATCTGACCCTGATCTCCTTGCTAACTGTTCCACCAACAGCTCCCCCACACATTTTCCATCAGTAGGTCCTCGTTCACAGAATGCACAAGGTATAGACAGAAGACGCAGCTGGACTGACTTGGAAGACACTCGATGTGGGCGTCGCAGATATTCTGGGCAAAGTCACCTACAAGCACAAAACATGGTTAATATTGTCTGATACATTTTTAAAGAAATACATTATTCATTGTATACTTGTAGCATGAGTTTAATTGCTTCGTTGCTTTTTTTAATTTGTTTTGTTAAAGCTTTTGACTATTCTTTCCATTATCGTGTATAACCATTACAATTGCAGCGACAACGCAGTATTAGTTTAAGCAGTTTAGACAGTGAAATGGAAATAGAATTACATGGAAAATCTTGTACCAGACCTGTAGGAGTTGCTAGTCGAGCATGCAGATCACAAGCAAGTACTCATTCTCTCAATGAAGCTGATCTTGTACAGGTAATGAATGCTCGTATTGAGAAGTTTCTTATATGTTTAATTTATAATGAAATACATTGCAAATTTTTCTTTGACAGAGCGAATATCAGAAGAGAGTTACAAAACGATTCAAAGGTAGTCAAAGGTTAGCAGACAGCAGTGGTTTAATGCCTGGTCTTACAGGTTCTCGTTTACCTCTTCAGAAATCTATTTCAACGCCTTCAATTGTTACACCTCAAGTTAATGCTCACTTGGCAGAAACTGTAACTGGAACAGCACCATCGCTTATACCGTAAGCTGAATAAAAATATTTTTAGATTGCAGAGCTAGATCAATAGTGATGCAAATTTGTAAACTATTCTATTCTCTTTTAATACATTTAACAAATAACAATAATATTTTTTGTAATAAAATTATTAATATAAGTCTTATATTTTGAAATGTCATCGAAATATATTAATAATATTTTGATTTTACTTTCAGTTTTGTATTAATATCATCAATTTTTAACAACTGCTTATAAATATTTCATGTTTTATGATCTAGCTTGCAATCTTTTTAAGATATCATATACAAGTAGCATATAAAGTAACACATATTTTATGTATATACAAAGTATAAGATATGTGTATACATATATTTTTTTAACTTAAGTAATTTTTAAATTAATAGTAAAAACAAACTGCATGGTTTATCAATACGTTTACAAAAGATTTCAAAATTTGCCTACATTTAAGAATGCTTGCATCTTGTAGATGAAAGTATTTTAGCATGGTTGCACCATTTATTGCTATACTTAAGCAATTTTCAATTTTTCAAGACTACATCGCACTTATATCAAAGTCAAAATATTACTTCATCCTCATAATATATGATTCCTAAAATTGTTTCAAAAATTTTTATCTCACGTTGGATAATCTAAGTAATCATTAGATAATCATTTAAACGATGTTCTGTATACTCTGTTTAACTTTGAGTCTTTGTGGCACTATTATCTCGGTGGAAAACCACGCGAGAATATATGATTTGCATCTTTTACACAATAGTCGCATACTTTGTGTTTGTACTTGACAATTTCCTACCATCCTGCATGGTACAGCCGCCGTGAAAGAAATGAAAAGGGTAGTGGAAGTGAAACTGAAACTGAAGATCTTCACACTCCAAACAGCCATGAATTCCATGAAGACAGAGAAGGCACTCCAAATGCTCAGATATCCTTTGATGAGTTACTAACGGAGTGAGTATTATACATTTTCAATTTTTCACATATATATAAGGTGTGTGGTAACAGATAGAAAACAATTTAAGAGGTGCTTCTATTATATAAGTCAAAATGTGACAAAAAAAAAAAAAAAAAAAAAAGAATATAAAGTTACGTTTGAACCTCTTTTTATTAGTTATTGACATTTAAAAATCAATTTCAATATCCCTATAATATAGAATATTAAAAGAAGACTATAACATTCACTACCATAAATAATGCACTTTATTAAGAGAGATCATGGATTGAAGATAGAATTTGCCTACTCACAAAAATCCATAAGAGAATATCAGTCTATCCTATGGAATTTCCAAGTAGAAAAGACAATCGTCTCCTCTAATTCACAAATTTATCTGTATGATTACAAAAAAGGATACATTATGTACATTACATTTTTATTCTGCATTTTCGTCTTATTTTAGTTTGTATAAGCAGTTATTTATCATTTGTTACCAAACATTTTATATAGTATATTCTGCTAACAAGGCACAAGGAAAAAAATAACTGGTTTGTATCAGCTTCGTCATTAATTATTTTTTTTTTATATTGTATACATATGACAATCAGATTATAATACTATTTAGATTTTTCTATGTGTATTTTATTTTTTCATTGAAATGCTCAGTAATGTACGTATTTAGTCATAACTTATAATTTACTTTTATTTTAATCACTAGTGTAAATACACCATAGTACTGCTTGTAAATATTTACTGCTAATCATTTTCATACTATACTGTTTTATATTATAAATTATTTCAATTAATTACATTTATACATATATTAATTATAATATGTAGATATAATAAATAAATATGTGTACATTTATTTTTAGTGGAGTTGTATATGATGATCATCAATCAGAAAAAACTAGAAGAAAACGAGGTTCTATCTTTTTTCGCAAAAAAAAGGTATTAAAATTACAGCATAGAAGATTCAAGTATATAGATAAAATATAATTTTAAAAATTGCAATGAAATTGCAGGATAAGAGTTCTATAAAATCTACATCAAGCATATCCACAACTTCGAGTAGCTATAATATTAAGAGAGGATCTACCGCATCGTTGCCCCTACCAACGTCCTCTGGAAGTGGAAGGTAAATAACTTTTATTACTAGAATAATAGATTTCTTGCATTGGATCTGCGTACCTGTGGTTCAAGATTCGCACGCAATTGGCATGACTAGGCCTAAACTCGGAGTTTATTACAAACTCTTCTTATTTTCAACAGAAGTACAGGAGAACTTCCAGCATCCGAATTATTAAGGAGGCATAATTGTTTAGATGAGAAAATTTTCGAATATCGGTGAATCAAATTTCTAATAGCAAATAGATCTTCGGATATTAGAGATTCTACTGTACTATATAACTTGAAAAATACATACACATATTTGCGCTCAGCAAAAAACTTGCAACTTTTTTTACTTTTCTTTGCTCATTAGATTTTTATAAAAATGTATCATCTGAGAGAAGTAATTAAACTTCACCAATTGCCACTTATCAATTGATAATTTAATATACTTAATTGCCAACAAAAATTTTGACAGTCAATATTTACATATATTTAAAACTTCAGTTAATCTATTATATTTCATATTTTACTCTGAAAAGTCTCTCTTATTGAATTTCTACATTTTGTATGAAAAACAAATAGAATAGGATAAATGCTAGAGGAAGTATTGTATTTGCTTATTATTCAGAAGCTTTGGCTGGCTCAGAAGCTTATTATTTCTAATTAATTTTGCAATTTAACTAAATAGTATGGCAAGCTTTAGCGTATTTATCCTCGAGTCTCTAACATTAACTGATAAAAACATTTGCATATACATGTTAATTAACATACAAATTTCTGTACCCAAACTTCTTCGGATATTGGTTTTGCAAGTTCAACATAGATTATAGATACGATACTAATGAAAAATGATAGTTTTTACAACTCAAAAAGGGCATACACAATCTTTTTAACAATGTATATCTATATGTTCTATATTGCACTAAAGTATGTTTTCGAAAAGGTAATGTTTACCTATAAAAGAGCGTGTATTATCAAGTGATATATAAAAACTGAGAAACGTAATAGAGTAAGAAAACTGAAGAAGGAAGGGAAATAAAAGGCAAAATAAGGTTGCCCTAATGCAGTGTGTGCTTTTTCCTTCCCCCGTGCATTCCCTCTCGTGCAACGACAAACCAATCGATTGTTCGACGATTAAAGGGAAATTAACAGCAAGAAAGCCGTGACAAGCTACAGTCCTTGGCGGCGAGTTGCTACTAAGCTCGGAGTCAAGTAAGTCTCAGAAGTCTGATGTGTTCCTCCTATTCTGTCGAAGCGTTCGTACGTTTCTGTTCGTATATTAAATCCTACACAGTAGTAGGATGACCCGTGTCTATCGTTTCTCGATTCTTTTCTTGCACACATTGTTCAAAAGGCAATTGAATTGCCTCTTTGTGTTGTATTGACAGAGACATCACCTTGCCCCTGCCTATGCTTCTGATATGCTTGCTTCTATTATTTCTGATTATTCAATGATATATTTTGTGTATACATCTCTTTGTAACTTCATCCAATCATTATAACATAAACATACAATTGTTAAATAACTAAGTAATTTCTTTATCAAGCATCATCAAGAATGAACATCTAGTACTCTCGTATTTCCAATTTATATAAATTTCTTTATTACCCTGCACTTTGACTTTCTCTCCAAAGTATAAATTTGTAGCTTTTATTTACAATCTGTCCCATGCTATTAAATGTATCTCAGAATCTACATTCTGCATTGTTCACTCATATAAAACTTTTTTAGAAATACATTAACAATAAACATCTTAGGTGTCAAGTTAGAGAAAATTCTATTATTATACACAGATAGGCAATTTCATATTAAATTAATTATTTCTTCATGTTAGTAATATGTTTTTTCCAAAATAAAATATGATGTAGTGTACATAAAATCAGAGGAAGGGTGATTCAAGTAATAATTTTGCTAATTTTTAATTTATTTAAAAATATTTCGAAGTTTGGAATTTTTGCCTGTTTTCATTAAAATGAATTATACTTAAAAAATTGTATTTCAGAAACTATTCGCAGAACTTGATATATTGTAACGTTGAAAAAATTGTTTAAAACATTCCTATTCTTTTAATTTCTATGAAAATCGTGTGTTTTTAAATTTAAGAAGATATAATGAAATATTCCTCGAAATTTTAGTTAAAGAATAAGTCCTTTTCCCGATGAAGTTTTTGAAAATGTTTAATTGATTCAGCTTCTAAAGACAGTGCAACTCGTGCACCTTATTTCAGGTAAACGGACTGTATGCTTCGCTATTATGGTTGGTTGTTCGTACTACTCGCATTCCATGTTAACTCCATATTAAACCTTTCCTTTAGTACTGAAAGTTTAGCAGCGCAATTAAACAGAGAATAAAGTGAATATAGACTATATTTATGTTGAAACACATCATGTGACACAATCCTCTTCTTTATATTCATTTGAATGACATTAAAGAAACCCTTCGGTAGGTATAAATGACATATGGGACGAGTATGAGACCTACCATTTTATTTTTAGATCTCATTCAAGAAGTATCTAATTCTTCGTATATAATTTATCAGAGTTTTACAGATACCTGAGATTACGGATTCGTACGAGTCGAACAGGTTCGGACAAATATCCAAGACATACGAATGAACGGATAGCCTGTCACTTTCAAGCCGATTTAAGTCGATTAAAAGAAGTCATCTAACTTGGTCGGACATGATCGGTTTTGAATCTCGAAGTTAATAGCTCACGGTTATTCATAAAATTAGAGACACGAATTGGTCCAAATTAGTCCGAAAATATTGGGCTACATGAGAATTCATGTCTTCAGTATCATCTCGTTACCAGGTCATACTATGATTTCGGGTACCCTCAGTACTTACCAGTTAATATACAAACATCTGTCCCTAACTGATAAATAAACTATCAAAGAATTGTAACATGTTCAAAATATCTTACATCATATTGACCTTATAGATTTGTTTAATTAGAATTGCATTAATAATTCTGTGTCACTATTCCCCTTATTACTTCAAGTTATGATAAATGTGGCACTAATGCTTAGTTTCCAAATCAGTATTACAATAAAATTGTCTTTTATAATGTATAATTTTAATTATGAAATACTACAATAAACACAACATTTGTTTCTTTATGAAAGAAGCAGTATTTGAAAATATAGACTTATATTTTTCTTTCAGTCAAACAATAAATGAGGAAAAGGATGGAGATGGACAACACCGTGATATATCTAGGTTTGTAGAAACTTGTGTATTATTAAATTTTCTTTGCAAAATATCTAATTTATAAAAGCTTTTTGTTTAAAATAATATTGCAGTGGATTAGAAGGATTCGACTTTGGAGATGACGCTTATCAATTCACTGTGGGTGATCTGGAAGGTTTGGATCCTGAATTAGGCCTAGCTAAAGAAGAACCTGATTCTTGGAGTGTTGCCATTGGACACAACATTGCATTACGATTAGCTGATAATTGTGAACGAAAAGTGAAAAGACAAGAACACATTTATGAATTTGTACTTACGGAAAAACATCACTGTTTAGTACTTCTCGCCATGGAAAGAATTTTCGCGGAAGGTCTACGACGTCACTTTCGTTTGGGTCAAGCAGATCTGGAACGCATGTTCCCAAGACTACGCGATCTCATTGATATTCATTTACGATTTCTGCAAAAGTTACGTAAGAGGCAAAACACAAATTCTATTGTTCCTACAATTGCTGATATATTAGTGGATCAATTCTCCGGAGAGAATGCGCAACGTATGAAGAGTGCCTATGGAGAATTCTGTAGCCGTCACAGAGATGCTGTTGAAACTTATAAGTATTATTTGCGTCATGACCCTCGATTTGCACGATTCGTACGTCAATGTCAGGTAACTATAGTAAAGCATTTATTCTTTTGTTCATTTGTATATATATATATATATATATATATATAATAACATGAAGATGTTTATAATTAATGTTTATACAGTCACATCCTTTGCTGAAGAAGAAAGGAATTCCTGAGTGCATTCTATTTGTTACTCAACGTTTAACAAAGTATCCACTGCTCGTTGAGCCACTCATAAAAACGGTTATTGCGCACGAAGAAGGTGAAGATTTACGCAAAGCTCTGGTTCTTGTTAAAGAAATCTTAGCAAATGTAGATGCATGTGTTGCTGACAAGGAAAGAGAAGATAGAAAATTAGAAATCTATAACAAGTAAGAAAATTATCTATGTTATAAACTATATTTTTAATACTTTCATAGTTATTAATAATATTTCTCTTGTTATTATCATTTAGGATTGATGCAAAATCTTTTGCGACATATCGTGGTGTCAAGTTCAAAAAATCAGATATTATGGCATTTAATAGAATCTTAAAATTCGAAGGAACTGCGTATTTAATGCAAGGTCGTGGAAAAATGACTGCCATTGTAGTGGTTGTTCTTTCTGACATATTATTTTTCTTGGCTGAGAGAGATCAGAAGTATGCATTTTTTGTGCCTGACAATAAGGCTGGTATAGTATCACTTCAAAAATTACTAGTTCGTGAAAAAGCGGGTCAAGAGTCTAGAGGAATTTATTTAATAAGTAGCAATCCAGCTGAACCTGAGATGTTCGAGTTAAAAATTCAAAAACCAAAAGATAAACAATTATGGATACAAGCAATTAGATCAGCAGTTGAAGCCTGTCCACAAGAATCTGAAAATGAAACTGATATATTAACTGAAAATAATAATAATAATGAATTAAGAGATACACGTTCCTCTTCTATATCGTTACTTTCTGTTGAAGAAAGACAACGTTTAGTTAAAACTAAAGAGTCACATGTTCTTAAGATAGTCGGTACGTGCGATATTTCATTATTAAATATGTATATTTTAATAAAAACGTGAATATGTTATTAAATCATTTTATATTGTTACAATTAGGCGAACTGCGAAAAAAGGATGCAGAACAGGCGTTATTACTCGAAGAGAAAATCAGCTTACAAATGCAACTCTTACATGCTGCAAATATTTGGAGTGGGAACGAAAGTAGTGATAATGAGAAAATAGAAAAAGCTGATAAAGAAATTGCAGATTATACAAGATTAGTTCACAACGAAGGAACAGATACTACACAGTTACGACAAGAGGTTACTATGTTTTATATATACTACTTTATATATTTTCAAATTAAATTATAACTATAAAGGATATTCATAGATATCTGTATGTACTTTGTCAGATATTATAACTTATATTATTCAAACTTATATAACATTTTTGTTTCATTTTTAATCATATGCAGAACACTGACAAAGTTGGTATAGAATTAAATTAAATATCCTGTACATATAAGTAAAGAAAAAGTAATTCTTTTTGTAGGTGGTTGTAGCTGTACAAGAAGCAACAAAACTTGCTAGCTCATTATCTTTTACTGCGGGTGGCGCTACTCTTTCGAGAAGTTTAAGTTCTGCGGGAGAGCGACATAGTGAGGCCTATGTTCCGTCTGCTCTTTGTGTTCCTCGAAGAGCTGAGACATTTGCGGGTTTTGATCATAACAAGGTAAATACACAATACATACATAGAAATTGAAATCAATATAATAATATTATGTTTTTTTTTTTTTAGGAAAAATATCCGTTACGAGAGTCTGCAATTCATTCTGTAATTTCTCTTCCAAAGGTTAGTGAATTTATAAAAGAAGGTCTGGAAGAAAAAGGAAATCAAGATACAGAAATAAGTAAAGATCAACAGTGGGCAGCGATTCGTCTGTCTCATCATGTTTATAGGTTGGTCTGTATAATTAGTAATCAGATGACAACAATTGATAGTCTACAGGCTCAATTAGCAGCGTGTAAAGAAGGCAGTATGGGCAAATCAAATAATAGACCTAACCCAAATCGCCAATTAGAAGAATTACGTAATTTACAAGACAAGTTAAGTCGAGAGAAAGCAGCGTTTCGCGCCGCATCACAACAAGAACAAAAACAATTAGAAGAAGAACGAGCCGAATTGGCAAGACAACGTGAACAATTAGCAGCAGAACAGAGAGATGTTACGCAGCAACGAGATCAGCTATATCGACGACTCGAGGCATTAGAACGGCAAGGAGTGACAGTAGTTACAGGTTCTGCACCTAGTTCTACAACTATTCACTTATCCCATTTGACGCAAGGAACTGATACCACTGTACAGACGCGAAAAGCACAGCCGGATGCTAAAAGAATACCATTAAATTTAATTAGTGCTACTAATCAGCAAAAAGTGCAAAGTAATCTTCCAGTCAAACAACAATTGCCTCTAAAACTTGCTAGTGGAAGCAACAATAATACTAGGCAAGTATAAATATTAGTTTGCAATTATGTGCTTAAATTGCGAAATATATTTCATGCATATACATTTTTTATTTAATAAAAAATATAGAAGTGGAAGTACGAGTAATAATAGTCCTGATCGGCATTCACGAACGGGAAGCAGCCCGGCAATCGTAACTGGCTCTACGTATTCCTCGCCAGAATTAGGAAACAATCATGCTGCTACAAGTCAAAGTCATTCCTCAAATCGTTCACTTAGAATTACACGATCTCCTCCGGAATATTCACATCAGCAACAGCATCAAAGAACGGAACAGCAGCAACCTTTGGAAGAAGAGGTCATTTTTTTCTGACGTTTCTTTCGTTTTGGTCGGAAACATTCTCGATCTTCTCGTCCTGCAACTGGCGAAGCTACCCCGACTTCTACACTAACTCCCTCTCGAAGCCAATCAAAAGATGCTCAACCTAGAAGTCGCGTAAAGTCATTTTGACTTTCAACATTTTCTCGGTAAGACTTATATTACTTTTAACGTTCCCTTCGTTATTACTTTTACCTTTACCTTGTTCGTATCGTGTTTATGATACGCTCTTTCTCCACCACTCCTTTTCTTCTTGTTTCCTCCTTCTTCTTCTTACTTCCCCGTATCTTCCTTTTCTCTTTTCTTTTCTTAACAATTTTATTAGTGTTGTACATTGAAATGCAACATAGTATATAAGTGATGCATTTATGGTGTCCATAATAACAGTGTGGTTGTTAAATGAAAAAAGGAATATACTATATTATTCTCAATGAATTGATAAAGGATAGTGTTACTTTTCAACTGCTACTGAGGGCAATAATATCATTTTTATGCAAATTCTCACAGAACCTATCATAACGGGAGAATAACTATAAAATATATGAAGAAATAAAGAGATAATGATTAGTGCTCAGAAATATTTGCGAAAAAAACATGTTAAAATGGCCGGCTTAGTGAAATAGATCAGCCGATCTTGTTAAATTCTTACTCGTTATGTTATTGAGCCGACTGACAGTTTTAGAGACATGATTTTAGACGAATCTTTTAAGCAAATCTGTTGCAGTTTGCTGAAAATGCAAAATAGAGAGAATACATTATATTAGGATTGCATATACAGACTTATATACATGGATGTGTATATATATATACTTTTTCATGACATATGTATGACGTTACGTGTACGTATGTTGAGAATGAAATTGGCGAAAGTATATCGTGCATATGAATGAAATATTGAATGTACGCTCGTACGTAACAATTTCATTTTGCGGCACGTATACGTGTATATGTATTTGTACATGTATGTGTATGAATGTGTGAGCGCGGTAGCTATTCTTATACCATAACTTTAAAAGTATTTTAATACGTGCTAAAACGACGGGTAAGATCTACTGTTAACAATAATGCATTGCTATTATGTGTGCCAAGCCACAGATCGAAATCGTTAATTATTTGAATTTCATTACATCATTCCTGTAACGAGTATAAATCATTTTTAATTTAATTGAATCGAGAGCAATTCAAGCAATATTTTATATTTGATACTTTTCTTCGAGATTATTCACTGCCATTATCATTAATCTGTAATCGTTTTTTTCTTTTCTCCTTTTTTTAATAACATATTTATTGCATTATGTAAGATCAGTGATAATTCTTGACCGTTTAAACTATTTTATTTATACTTTGTACGAGACTTCTTTCATGAAAAGACTTACTGAGTATTTCGTGAAGATGGAAATGTTCCAGAGAAAGTATTATACAAAGATTGATCATACTGCACGTGTAATCGTAAGATGTTAAATAAGAAGTAATCTTGAAAACGTGGCCCTATAATGTAAATCGTCGTTATAAGGTCAAAAGTTATTTGTTTTGATACGTACATCTTGTTTAGATTTTGCACGTATTTACCTCAAAATATGCTGTAGCGTGCAATATGGTCGAATAAAAGGACAGCGTCGTCGAGGCACGATGATAAAACACGTGACTAATTAATTTATCTTCGCGAGGAAACATAAGTAATGCTATCAACTTGTCTCAATCAATCGTGATGACAATAGTTCTTTAAAGTATTTCCATAAGATGTAAAGCGTGGAAGAAAAAAACATAATTGAGTTCTTACAAGTCTATTATTAAAACAATGCCGAGCATATATTAGCTCGCAAATAATATTGTATCAACCTGCTAGTAGCCTTCATGGATGGGTGTTCGACTTCATTTCAAGAACACTTAATACAAATTAAAATATTCTTAATATCATAACGCTCATTATGAGAAAAACATAAAACATATGCGAAAAGTAAGTTTTAACACTGGAATGTAATTCCAAAAAATCATTCCAAATAGATATTACAAATTATATATTCTATACATGTATATATATATACACATATGTATACATATATATATATATATATATACACATATAATTATATATGTAAATATATATATATATATATATATATATATAATTTAATATATATCAAAGAATGTATTCTTTATATACATTAAGAACGTTGCACTACGTCAAATGTAGCTTCATGTTATTAAAGTTTATTGTTATTAAATATTATCCTTGTGCAATGAAGTCGCACACCATCTTCAGGGTAACGCGAAGAATCAAATTGGGATAACAACTAAGGAGTAGTGCGACGGCCTACGTGCGTCTTGTGGCATCTAAAATATTTGAGGTCACTGGACAGCATAAGTTTAAGGGAGGATATAAAGAATTATTAGTAACGCGGTTTTCCACGTTTTAGTGAATCTTTACGTCCCGGACGCTCATGGGAAGTATTTTTGTACGTTTACTCTGTACCTACTATTTTACTCTAAATCTATATATTACTGTTATCATTGTGATACTCGCAACTGCGATCGTCTTTGGAAACGTTAATATAAAATTATACCTAATAAGTAAACGCGTATTTGTTTTATGACGCGTTTACTGGATACATCAGCATTAATTCTCTTAGAATTTAACGATTTTAAACTAAAGGCCGTTACGTCGGTTATATGCTAATATCAATTGTTATTATTGTATTATTTGCTTGATTACTTTATCAAGATTACCATTTATTCACGATACGCTAAATGCGTCTATTCTATAACAAATGCACGTAAACTTTTATTTTAATAACTCCTTATATTGTAAAATGAAATGATTTTTCCGGAAGGCGATATCCATAGAAATTAATCTGTTACTTGGCAAGAGTAAACAACAAATATTTACGATATTTTTCTTCCTCTTTCAATTCTATACGAATATATACATACTGATATGTGATTTACATTCCTTAACGTTTATATATACATATGCTACATTTTTCGATTGATACACGAATCGCCGTTAAATCATTAACCGCATAAAGAAATAATATCTATTTATTATAAATGTACATACAACTGTTATTGTAATAAAGAAAAACGTGAGGGAAATGTACGATTATGTTAATGTTACACGTAATATTTCTCTTCTGTTTATTATATTTACTTACAAAAACTTTATTTGCATTTACAAATTTTTATCCTATCACTTTTATTTTAATACGGCTTGGTCCTGTGCTGACGATCACGTACTTTGCCAGTACCAATTTTGGCCACCAATTTATGGCTAGAATTTTGTTGAATGGGTATAGTTTCACTTGCCCTCCAAATGTTTATAAGTCCACCTTCACCTACTGTTATCAAAGATCCGCTCTGTAAACGATATTAGACAATATTAATTAAAATGATATGAATTTCATTTTAACTTTATTTATATTAAAATTATACCTTTTCATGTAGCCAGCTATCGCGTACTATTTGTTTATTCCCTATCATATTGTAACATGTTTCTAATTGATCATTTATAACATTTAAACATCTCAAGTTTTCCCTAAAATGTTTTAATAAGGAATATATGAAAAATATTGTAAGTATGTAAAACTAATTGTTTATGTTAAAGTTTCTAATTAATATTATTAAGAATATCATTAACTTTGATGTTATACTATCTGACATTATTAAATTTTTTAATTATATATCAATTTACCCTTTAACACTACTGGCACCTGCAAGAAGAAACGGTTGCCCAAGTGCATTTGAGGCATGAAATCTGACTATATAACAATCATCTGAATCAGCATTCTAAAAAGAATGATATAAATTATGTAAAGTTTATCATTTTTATAACATTAATATTAATATAAATTATACATATTCTATTAACCTGGGAAACTGCTAAATTACTGCGATCAAATTTAGCATATGGAGTTACTCCATCATAGTCCCAAAGTTGTAGTGAATTATGTGTTGTACACCAAAGGTTGTCATCATTTAACCAACCTATCCTATCCTATATTTTTGTTTTAAATAGATTTTAATCTTTTTTAGAATATAAATACGTCTCAGATTTTATAAAGCATATTAACTTACCACTGATGATTCAGTGTTTAAGGAATAAGTTAATGCAGAATCTTCCGATGGCTGTGTAAGGTCAAAGACATTAATCAATCCATCTGTACTACCAGATGCTAAGACGTCCTGCTTACTGGAATGAAATGCCAAAGAGGTTACATCTTCCATATGAGATTCCCAATATCCACCAAGGAGATTATTTTTGTCACCCAATTTTGAACTAGCATATCGTGCATCCCAAAACAAAATAAACGTATCTCCTCCAATATGTTCAGTACCACCTGCTATAAGCTTTTCATCACAACTGACATCAAAACTACAGAGAGGTTTCGTTTTGCCATCTTCTGTACTGTCTAAGAATAAAAGAAAAGTATATTAAATGTATAAATTTAATGGTAAAATTTATCGTTACATACCTTTAAACTTTGCAACAACTTTGCCTTTAGCTCTCAAGTCACATGCAGTAATTTCTCCACTGTTTGTAGCTGTATATAAAATATTTCTAGAAGTAGGGCTAAACCTAATACCGACGATAGGTGTTTGATTGTGAGTTAATATGGCAGTTTGGTTTAAGTTCTCCCCAACAGAATATATTACACATGTATGGTTGGATAAAGCTGTACCAATTCTAAATTCTGGATCACTGTACATAAACATTAATCCATCAGATATTTTGATGATATCCTTTAAACATATATAATTATGAATCAATTTAAGTCAAATCCAAGTCTAATATTAAATATTTAATATCTTTGTTTTGAAAATATAGTTTTTGCAACTATAAAAGTGATATTTTTAATTTTGCATTTAATTGGATATATTATACATTAAGCAAAAAATAGTAAAATGCTCGAAGAATTAAATATATTTATAATACTAATATTTCATTCGCTATGATGAAATACTAATTCCTAAATATAAATTTTTAAAATTATGATATATTAAATAAATTACATTTTTAAAAATACTGATTTCTCTATTGTGAAGCAACACGTTTTAAATGAAATGAAGAGAAAAATTGCATAGCACTATATAATAAACATTTGCGTAAAAATTTTAAAAGTCTTTTAAATACCATACTTTTCTAAAATAGATTTGACGTAAAATGCTCCATAAGAATAAACAAGATTTGCCTTTGTGTTCCACAGACAGCAAGAATATAATTATGATCAAGAGATACTGCTTCTTCAATCGACGATATTAATTCGCTTTTTCTTTTGATGGTTCGATTGTCATCATGTTTACGTGTACCATGTTCAACACTTAATCTTTTTAATGATTCAACAATTTTAGCCATGCTGCTCGTTTTCTAGATTCTGAGCAGATATCACAAAATTAAGGTTAATATCGCTTTCGAATTGTAGCCATACGTCTTCTCAAGTATAAAGTATCTATCACTTTGAACTAAATTGGAATTATTAGACTTTCTATTTTCAACTCTCTATTTTGATGTGTAAAATTATCCAACGCATGTATTTTTTTCTTTTTCTTTTATATTTTAACTGCGAGTTTTATCAGATTGCGCCGTATAAAAGGGACGCAACTTTTTTGACACCAATAGGAACAAAAACTAACGTAAACCGTGAAGTTTGTCTAGTGTAAGTTACGATAACTATACTACCTTACCGACAGGTGGCTGTATATTTGTAGCATTGTTTTAAGTGGTCTAATATTCCAATTAAAGGAAAGTATTTGAATTAAATAAACTTTTACCTTTTTTTTACTACATTATTATTTAAATATATACATACAAAAATTATATTAAATAGAATCAAGAGATGTTTTTTCATAAAAGTGAGGCGCTAATTCTAATAACCATTCTGGTTGTATCACAGTTATGTCCTTTATATATGTTTTGTTTGTTTGTAAAACTTCATAAAATAATAACCTTAAAAAAAAAACAAAAGAACAAAAATTTAGTATGATATGTACATGGGTTATTATAGAAATATAAAGATGTTACACTAAGGTTGATGTACAAACCACTGAGGTTGCTGAAGTGTATATAAACAGCTATTTGGATGTATATACAAATCCTTATTTCCACGTACTGTTTTATATACTCCAGTGTAATGTAAGTACGCCGCTTTCGGAAAAAGTCCAGCGGTTATACATTTTAAAATTTGTAGTAAATTTCCTTGAAAAAAATGAGCTATTATCAGAAAATGTTTATAATTCGTAATATTATATATAAAACAATAAAATTTAGTTTAATTTACCATTACCCGAAACCAACGGTATATCTAATTTCTTCATCATAGAATGCATTTGCGTTCGAATTTCCGTAACTCTGCGTAAAGCTTTGTTATTAAGAAACTGTTTTTGACACCAGCTAGGTGTTTTATTTTTCTCATAAGCAGTATATACATTGAGCAACGTTAACAAATCTCCCTCTTCAACTTCGAATTTTCTATGCGCTATTCTTGCCTTTATAGCAGCTTGGCCTCCTGCAGGTCTTATGAAAACATTTTGTACTTGAAGCATAGCTAAAATCGTTGATAATTCTTCGGAACATCCCATTTCACCTGCGTAGAGTAGAAGCTAATTACGTAATAAATTATTTAAAATAATTTTCGGTGATCTATGTGGAAAATTTATGCGGAATAAAGTCTTTTCATTAAACTTTACCTGATACTATAAGAGATTTTGCCAAAACAGGCTCCAATGGCATTTCTGCCATTGTTACGCCCAATGGTGTCGTTAATTCTCCATTACTGTCAATTGCTCCCAATGCATAAAGTAATTCCAGCCCAGTAAGAAGATTTTTACTTGGTGGAGCAGAAGGAAAATTAAATCTTAATACATTATCAATTCCTAAAGCTTTCAATTGTAAGATCGCCGGTGCTAAATCCGAGCGTTGCATTTCTGGTGGCGTTGCCTCAAATAGTTCTGAGTATGCTTCCTTTGTGTATAATCTAGATTTTGGATGAAACTTTGAAAAACATGAAAATATAAACCAACGAATAAATTTTTATTAAATTTTTAAACGATTTAAACATTTATACGTATTGTATACCTGTATGCTTTTCCTGTTCGGACACGACCCGCTCGACCAGCACGTTGATTCGCGGATGCTTTGGATACAGGAACAATTACGAGAGAATTTGTCTGAGTTTCAGCCTCATACCATGGAATTTTTACAAAGCCACAATCAATAACTAGATAAAAATTTCAATATATTTTTTATACTGAATTTTTTTATATAAAGTCTTATATATATTTAAACAATAATAATAAAAAATGGGAATATTTTATTTAGAATATAACTAACAAAATCAATGCTTTATTAAGTTCATACCGTAAACAATATTTGGAATAGTGATAGATGTTTCTGCTATGTTCGTGGCTACGATAACTTTACGAGTGTCTTTGGCAGCCCTCCAAAATACTTTCAGTTGTTCTGAGTTCGGAAGAGATCCGTACATAGCCAGAGGTAAAAGTTTCTCTGAAAAAGAACAATACGAAGGCACTGATAAGATCTATCTTAAACTTTGAACAGTTATATAACAGGACAATGACGACGAGGGTATCATTCCGTATTCTACTCACTCTTTCCTTCCTTTATGAGCTTTGCATGCTCTGATAAAAGAGAAACTGCTTGGTCTACTTCGTCCAAACCCGTAAGAAACGCTAGAATATCACCAGGTTCTTCGTTTTCGTGAATTTTCAAAACAGTATCTATGACACTGGTCACGTAATTAGCTACTGGCTCTAATAAAATAAAAAAATACAAAAAAAATAATAAAATACAAAAATGAGAATATATTCATGACATAGTTGTAAGATCGTTGCATAGATAATATATGTATTACAAAAAATCGAAACGGAAATAGAAAAACAGATTTAAAAAATTGGAACATTAGGAGACAAGTAAAAAATCATTATAGAAAATAAGAAAGAGATATTGATGATTAATAATTGTAAACCAATTGCTTTATTTATCAATTGACCTAGCGCGTTACTTATAGAATGATGTGATATATTTATGTATGTATAAATAGATATACCTATAATGTAGAAAATATCCACTGGATAAAGTCTACCTTCGACGGTAAGTATAATTGCAGTATCTTTCGCCGAATCCTTCGTTGTATTTGTATTGAAAAAATCTCGAAGCTGTTCTGCGTCGACCGTAGCGGAACAAACGACAATTCGTAAACTTTTTCGTTTCTAAAATAAAACAAATTTTTCATGATAATTAGCATATCTTCTACTTAGACTTAAATTAAATTAAATATTTATGAATTTATAATGTTCAATTACCCGGATTATTTTTTTCAAAAGTCCCATAATAATATCCGTAAGAAGGGTCCTTTCATGTACTTCATCCACCACGATTACAGAATAACTTGTCAACAAAGGATCGCTCATTAATTCACGAAGCAGAATTCCCTCTGTCATATACTATCAATAATATAATTTCATTTAATTACTGGCTTCATTTAACTTTTATTATTTTTTAGTTTTCTAATAATTAAAATTCTCTATTATTGTAATTTATTATTTTCTTTGCTGTTTCAATTAATGTCTAAAATAATACCTTGATCTTTGTCGTTTCGTCCGTATAATTATCAAAACGTATAGAATAACCAACTTCGGTGCCTAAAATACAATTGCGTTCATCAGCAACACGATTAGATAAAGAGGTAGCCGCAACCCTTCTTGGTTCCGTGATGCCAATCATTTTTCCATCTGTACACCATCCTGCTTCAAGAAGATACTGTAATCATTTTTGAAAATAGATCTTCCTATATATGCAATTCATAAAAATGAACATATATACATTTTTAAATTTTATTGCTTCTAATAATTTTTATAAAACAAATATCAACTATTAATAATAAATACAAAAGAAACAGTAAAAGATAGAATAAACGCTTCTTGATATTAGGAACGTTCTAAGATAATAATGATAATAATAATAAAATGATGAATGATATGAGTAATACGAATAATAATAAAATGCATAATAAACAAATATACAATGAATGTCAAAAAAATCCAATATTACATGTTATATTCTTAAAAATACTAATATTGTTTTATTTTATCTAATAATGTAATTTTCCTCATATTTGATAAATAACTATCAAATAAATATAAAATACATTTTGCGAAAACTATAAAAGGTAAATTGCCTCAATATAAATAAACTATTGTTCTACGTTTATTTTGGACAAAAAGTTTTGTAATAGACATTGAAGTATTATTACGTAATATTCGATAGTTATAAAACTTTACCTAACATAGAAATCAGTTGATGCTCTTATCGCAGAATGACTAAGGCTAAGTAAAGTAACACCATATGTCAGATAAGCAAAAGTTATATTTCGCACAAACTTGATTAGTACACTGTTAAATGCACTGATCGTTTTTCAAGTTCAACGTGAAGCTCTATTCTCTGAAATCTACTACCAGTTTTCATCTTGCATTAGCGCACATCGGTAACGGAAGAATATTACACGTATTACGTCTTTGTGGTTTAATGTCATATTTATATCGGATTTTATTGAAAGCTCGTTATAACGGTTTACTTCGACTTCGGCAAACTTACAAGTACTTTAACTAGGTAACTCACGACACTGGATCACGCTAGAAATACGGACAAAGGCAAGAAATTGTTAATTATTACAAATGAAAAGTACAAAATTATATACTTTGATGCACTTAGTGTTAATAATTATCACGTATCAATATATATTACTTAAATTGTATATTTAACATAAATACATATTTATGTTATGCATATAATACAATTTTATTGCATATATACAATATTATTGCATATAATAATAACTCAGTCAAAATATGCAATAATTTGAAGTACGGGTATAAAAAACATACTAAAAACATTTTACGAAGTTTGACATTTTATGAAAATTTATGCTAAGATCCATCTTATTATTTTTCAACAGTATATATAAGTTATTGTTTATTATCGTATAAGTAGATATTAACATTATCCCCTTAAATGCATTAGGGAACAATAGTAATATCAAGTATTCCAATAATATCGAACATCACAGTAATACCACCAAAATCAATAATCTATGATAATTAAACAATATATTTTAATAACCATATTCTACAAATATGAAATTAAGACATATTATATAAATGCTTAACTAGGAAGACAAATGTATTATTAAATATTTAGTGATGTAAATCAGTATTAATTATTACTAATAATTATGTTTATCTAAAAGAGCAACATATGATCTAATACATATTACGATCTACAAATAATTTAGGAAAATTACTGTTGAAAGTTTTGTTTATAATAGAACATTAACATATCATATATATTATGAAGCTAATTCGTAATAAAGTATTATTAGTTTGCCATTTAAGGGATTATACACATTTTTTTATATATCAGTCTGGTGTGTGTATATAAAATACATACAGAAAAATAGAAAATACAAAAAATTTTATCAAGATATTGCTTTCGTAGACAAACTTGCAAATTTCAGTGTACAATAGTTATCTTAGTCATTATACACATGTCACCAGCAACAAATATTAGAAAACAATGTTTTCCAAGATTCACACTGTCATCCTTGAGTATAGACATCGGATGAAGATATCTCTTCATCAATCAAGGATGGTACTTCTTGCATGTACGTATAGGCCCGTAAATAATGAAATTCAGTTACATAAACAAGTAATAATACAATAACATATAAAGACCACTTTACAAGTCTAATATACTCCCGCATACGATCAAAAAATATTGCCAAGAGCAAGTAATCCATGACAGCATGAAAATTCAGAAATTTCCAGCAAAGGGTTATTATTGTAAAGGATAAACTTCTGATTATAGCTGTTTGTCTAGCATAAAAATGTTCTCTACTAATCGGTGTTGTTCTATACTCAGTCTCAAGAAGATCTTGATATAAATATATATATCGATTCCAGGCGGCACTGCTGAGGAACAAATGGACGGCTATAAGTAATATGTTACGAAGTGCTGCATTTGTAGTTTTCAAAGTTACATTTCCAGGCTCCAAGACTGAAGATACAGGAAGTTGTGGCAGCTTATCGTAACCTCCACGTCTACTTGAGTTACGGGCAAGAAATTGATATAAGCCAATAATAAAAGCAACACATCCAAAAGCATCACAAATACCATCAATAATGTAACCAGATGAACCAATGTCTGATCGTTCACCATTAATATTTGCTCTTTTTCTAGCAACGTGTCCATCCAAATCATCCAGCCATGTCCTTGCTTGAAACAGTATTACACCTAAACGTCTATAAGACAACGAATCACTGGAAACACATTTACCAGCCAACATTGCTATTAATACGTGGAAACAACTGATTGTGTTTGGTGTCACCCATATCCAAGAGCTGCTTATATGCAATAGATCATCCATGATAGCTGCAAGAGGACTCAAGAGAAAATGGTTTGGATGATCAAGCATTAATCCTTTTATAGTCACTGTACATAACGGATTAAAATCACAAGGTATGATTGAAACATATTGTGTACCATTTGATGTAGGTCTTATATCATAATTTTGTGTTCTAGAATATAATAGAAGATCCATTCCAAGGAAGTATATTGTCATTAATATCAAAATTGCTAGGAATGACCTGCTTACTAGAGTTGTTGAACCAAACATTTTGTATATAGAGTTGGCACGTTTGTATAAATTGGTAAATATATTGTTATATCTTTATAACATGCTCCTTATGTTATATCATCACTTTCTTTCTTTATAATAGATTCAAATATATTAGAGATATGTAGTTAATATAAATGCACACTGCTATTAAATATTAGCAATAAATTCATTGATCAGTAATTTCTATTATAGATACTTCTTTAATGTAACATGAATAAAAAACACGCTTGTTTATTATTTTAAAGCAATAATATTATTGTGATATTCACTTTTTCGATATAATGAATTGTGTATGGCAAATAAAAAATACAGTCTTTCGACTTTTAAACTCATCACGTGACTAATTTAACTACGATGATTTTTGTACCATACTTCTTTGCAGGATTACGAGTACAGTCGTATTATAATTATAATTAACAGTACTTTGCTCCGTTATTAGTAATGTTACGATATTCATGGACGACGTATTCATGGAACACTGATCAGTGTGCCGTGACTACACATGGCTAGATGAAATCCGCAGATTCCGAATATACTATTTTGATCGATTAATTGATACCATGCCGGTATATTTTATTCGAGTGATTGGAAAACGTTTTAAATACCTTATTTAATACATTATCACGTTATTTATCAAAATAGCGTGTTTCTTTTATAATAATTATATTTTAATCGCACTGTTGTCACATAATTTCTCTTTTTAATTGTTCGATAACAAAATAGCTAACTATAAAAATTGTTATTCCGTGATATTTCTTTTTACGACACATTATTATTCACTAAATTATTAGGTATTATAACTATTATGAAAATTACTGTTGCCGAAAAGTTTTACTAGCACATATTACAATTCGAACAGATGATGAAGTACTGTCGAATTTTGTTTGACCACAACAGTATGGCGATGCAATAAGATCTTTATTTGTGCGCGTGCGCGAGTTTATATATTACTCAAAATTTCTGTTATATATATATATATGAATAACATTTTTATGATATGAGTACACATATCATATAAATAAAATCCTAAATAAGTAAATCTAATATACAGGGTGTTACTGAACTGATAGTAGCCGAAAGAAGATAAATACATGAAAAGAAAAGTCAAAAATATAGAATAAAATTTTTTCATATAATGCATTGTTTTCGAGAAAATTGAATTTAAAAATTTATCAAGTATGTTTAAACTTGACTAATTATGAATTAAATATGCGTAAACGATACATTTCAAAATAAAATTTTTCTGTTTCAAGCCTCGTTTTCAAGAAAATAAAGTTTGCATATGTTTAGTCAAGAGTTGCGTTGGTACACGCGCATAATAAATTTTCAAGTTTATTTTTCTCAACAACAAAAAAAAAAAAATGTAATTCTTATGAAAGGATTTTATTCCATGTGTTTGACTTGTTTTTTCATGTAGATTCACTTCCTTTCGGCTTGTACTACCAGTTCTATAACACTCTGTATATACAGAGTGACCGATTTTGACTTATATACGCAAATTACTCGTACAACATGTATGTATAAAACATGTATTGTATAAAAAAAATAGTTCAGACAAAAAGTGAATAGTTTCGAGGGGACCAGTAGTTGGTATAAGTACTTCTTTTGAAGACGACGCATAACAAGGACAACGTAAACACAAGAATAGCGCTCCGCGTCTTTCCTTGTCTTTCATACATTAAATTTGACAAATTAAAGTTAAAATATCTGCTAAACTAATAGTTTTTCGGTATAAATAGGTTAATAGTATTTTGCAGAGAACAACTAGCTGCATCTATTAATGTATTAAAAAATATACAATTCTATCTGCAAAAAGGTATGTCATCTTTATATGAGCTTTATGTGTCCATATACAAAGAAAAACTATATATTTACATCCAGATATTGTACAAGTAATTTACGTTTAGATTTAAAACAAGTCATTTTATGTATACAAAAAGCAATCAATTAAGTTATTTGGAAAATTATGTGTAATCATACTCTCAATAAAAAAAATCAGCTCTCACTCAAAAATATTACACAACTATTTTAAATGTTATATAAAACTTAAAAAATAAGCAAGAAAAATTTAGTTATGACATATTTAGAATATCCCAATTTTTATAAGTGCATGTTTGATATATGTATAAATCTGTAAAAGATTATGTAAGTGGCAACAGCAAATATATTATATATATGTACATGTAACATTATATGTTAAACCATAAATTTATGTAGAATTATATTACTACATACAGTAAAATCCATATCATCACAATGTTATTTATTTAAATTTCACCTCCTTATATTATAATATAATTTCTTTAAAATAAAGGCATACCTGAGGTAATTGCGTACTCTTTCCACATCCAGTTTCGCCGATTAAGACTAAGGTTTGATATTTTTCCAGTAAATATATAATATGACTTTTATACTTAAATGTGGGCAACCGTTGACGTTGCATATTAAGTGCAAGCGAATGATGTGCATTATATACAAATTGTGTGGATGAATGGGCTTCTGTATCTGGTTTATCCTCTTGCCATGTACTATCACCTGTAATTAAAAAAAATTATCAGATGAATATAAAATTTTTCTCGATATAATATATATAAACATATGCAAATAAGGCACATAAATGTACAAAATTCATAGGTTTAATAGGTTATGTTATACAGTTGTTATAAACATATGTAAGAATAAGTCTTACAACATATGATAATGTCAACATATAATACACTTTTAGATAAGTTATAATTAAAAAGAATACAATGTTAGGAAATAAAAATAAAGAAAGAGAAAAAATTATCCTTCTACATGTTTGTACGAATAAGTTTAAAAACAATTGTACTTACCAGGTTTAGAAAAAGTCGGTTTTGTATTCATTTTATATAATTATGTAAACAATACAACGAGATGAAATTAGTTGTCAAATATATCATTAGATTATAAACTCTTATATTTAAATAATAATCACACAGTTCAAATAAACAAACTATACCGCCCGATATATATGTAAGTAAATACATATAATGCGTTACTGGTACGTTGACAGATGGAAGGAATGCGGACCTAATTGGTTATTTCCGATAGACTCAACACAATCATAAAGATAAACATGCGTATTGGCTGAAAGTGTCACATATACAAATAAAACAATATAGCAACGCATGACGATGAGCGATAGAATTGACGACACTTACGAACAATGCAGTACACATATATCTCTCGTAGTTTTCCTATAGATGACACTGTATATAATTTGAAAATATTTAAACTATTCCAGCTATAAGAATATTTATAATTATTATATTTTATATTATTCTGCTATACAAACAGCACAAAAAAATCCACTTGGTAGGAAATATTTTTTATTATTTTTATTTGAATTGAACGAATCAGAAATTTCAATTTCATACCCTCACACATACATATGTTTCAGCACATTATTTAATTTTATTTCAATTTTAAAATGGACCAACAATACAATAAAAAAAATTGAAAACCTAATATAGGAGAACACGAATATAATATTTCAGTTGATATAATATAAATACATACTATGAAAGTAAATGAAATAATAAACATCGAAATTATACATAGTTCCTTTAGATTCAAAATCAATAGCAATATGACATTATATGTATATACGTATATAGAAATATGTATATTATATATGTGAAATCAAAATACAAATAGTACACAAAATTTGTTTGATGTATTATGTTAA
Organism: Bombus confusus; assembly: GCA_014737475.1. Classification (NCBI taxonomy): domain Eukaryota; kingdom Metazoa; phylum Arthropoda; class Insecta; order Hymenoptera; family Apidae; genus Bombus; species Bombus confusus. The sequence continues at coordinate 876,885 of JACXIV010000035.1, read as the reverse complement.
AATTTTTTAGGTTCTGTAAACTGATAGTAAATAAATCTTTATTAAGTTATATATAAATTGTAATATTATATACAAAGATAGATATATTACTTTGTACACAAATAGTTTTATTAATAACAACCATCTCGTATTCTCTGTAAATTATAAGAATATAGAAATCTAACACAAATATATTAACATTGTATCTTAATTAATTTTATCTTGTTCCTGGATATGTTTTAATATAATTTTCTACAGTTTTGCCAATTCATATGTAATATTTATTATATAAGAAATAATATTACAGAGTTATTCTGATTTTATCATTATACTTTGTATGAGAACAATTTGTACTAGATAGTAACTAAAAAAGACTAATGATGATATAGTAACAACTTCGTGTTTAACATTATTAATCAATTGGTTATATCGGTTATATTACACTAGATTGCTTTTAATTTTGCACTTATCATATTGTGTTTAAAAGTATGCTACTATATTATTTTATTCACACATAAACTTGAAATTTTTGATATGCAATTTCTCATTAAAGTAAAACTGTTAATATAGTATTTTCCGTCGCTGTTATTGCAAATAACATTACATGCTTTTTGCTTACCAGTATATCTTTTTGTACATACAAGTTATTACATATATTAAGTATTTTGATAATTTTGATAATTGAATAATAGTATATATATCTTTTTTATTAAATGTATTTTAAATTTTAATTGCAAATCATTTAAATTATATATCGTATTAATGTCAGCGGACTCAAACACTTTACAATTTGTGTAATTTCCCTTTTACGTTTGGTGAACGTTAAATTATATATATACATACATGTGTGAAACAAGTATTTGTAAGAATTTACAAATAGGATTCGCTTTACACCTTTCGTCAAAAAATACTAATGAACACTGGGTAAGTTTTAAGGTATTTTAGGAATGTATTTTGATTTGCAAACAAATATTGTTTCTTCCATCTTCGATATAAAGTGTTAACATATGTCTGTGCATCAGAAAGAATGAGAATTATATATGGAACATCTTCGTACAAATATCATTCTCAAGCACCACACTATCATCTACTTTTACGTATCAGAAATATATTATTTATATTATTTGTAATCTCCTCAGTTTGTAAGATTAAATCTGTGTGTATATACGTGTAATGTATGGACGTCAATGGAGAACTTAGGAAACATGAATGGTAGTCATCTAAGATGGTAATTTGTAATGATGTTATGGATATATACTATTGCCAATCAATGACATAAAAATGGTTGCAATAAACACACATAAAATGTCTGAACACAAAAAGTCATTAATACAATATTGAAATTTTCGTTTTTAATGCTCGTCTACCATGACGCTGCATGGATAACAAATTTTAGGTGTTCTGACTTGTCAGTTAGCTTAAAATTGCATCTATAGATTAAATCTGCAGTAAACATAAAAAATATTAGGCCGTAGTTTCTGCTTCTCCATTGCTTTCTGTCTCAGCACTCTTCTCATCAAGTTTTGTTTTTTTTTCAGGACTGGCACCATCAGTGGCAGCTTCTTCTGTTGTTTCACTTAAAGTCGTTGATTTCCTCTTTATACAACAACTATCAATGGGAGCATCTACGAATAGAATCAATCATTTTAATATTACTCTTATAAACGCGAGTGGAATTTTTATAGTCACCAATAATATATTAACTACTTATATAGCTTACTCTTAGTATAATTATTAATATGCATATAATTAAACACATTAAATATTTAATCACAAATTAAAAAATTTTTGGTTGTAATTTTCGTGATATTACCTGTAGAATCTCCATTTTCTGTTGATTCTACTTCTTTGTCCTCTAACTCTTTTTCCTCGTTTGAGCCGTTTTCTTTGGTTTCTTTAGCATCTCCATTTTCAGATGCTTTTGAATCTTCGTCAACTTCTTGAACAGTTTTCTTTTCTTCTTCCACTACTTTCTTTTCTGGGGTTGTAACAACTTTGGTGTCTCTAAAAATTGGGATATATTATGTGCCTACATCAATTTCCAAATAATTCATATAGAGTAAAACATAATATGTAATATATTCTGTATTGAAAATATCCATGACATACATATTTGTATGAATGAAGTACTTATTCTATCATGATATGTGATTCTTTAGAGCGGCTAAACTTTATAGCTACAGACAGAGATGGAATGACAAGGAAAAGAAATAGAGATAGGACGCCAACCGTAGCGGCACCTACCGATGTTAATATTATCCTGCTTTCGTCTCCCCCTTCCCGCGACATACTCCTTTCAACAGAACGTTACACACGTATACGTACGCAATACATACAGACTGTTTCGGCGCGGCAAACCGTGGATGTTCGTGGACCGTAATATATACATCAATGTTACATATGTATTTGTTACCGCATTATCGGAACTTAAATAAACCTAAATATCACTGATGTTTATTATTACAAATATTATGTATTTTTTCTTAGAAATGTTTAGTAAAAGGTAAAATACGAGTATTCCTGACATTTAGTCGGTAAGGGAGAACAGATCGATACGTTGTCCATTTTCTTTTTAAGGTGATACGTGTACAATCATCCGCAAAATATTTCTAGGGAGAGCGAGAGTTCTTTTTATATACGAATAATCAACATTCTATGTGTTTATATAAAAATGTTCAAACTATTGTTAATATTGAAAAATTACAATTTTACGCATTATAAAATATTTTATTTTAATTTGCAGTCAACGTTTATACATTATATTCGCAAAAATATCGAATGATTCATAGATAACAAATAACTGAGGTATTCACTATTGAAATATTCATAAAATAAATATTACTAACAGACGAACACGCGTTGTAGTTTCTTATTGCATGTCTCGTATAATTGAAGCTACAAGTGGGGAAAATAAAAGGGTAAACGATGCCGCCAGAAAAGCGGCTCTACAAGTAGAGCACATGTCATGGCAAAAGCAGGTAATCCTGAGAACGTAACGCGCCTTACGAATCAAGCTGAGAATATCACGTAGAGAGAGAGCATCCCCTCTTCCTCCACCGTGGTCCCTTTCTCGTGACTGTACAAACTACGTACGCTTTCAAAAGTACACAAACAATTGTGATACAAATAAAGTTATCAAAACAAGAGAATCAACTGCTAACTTGAATCGTTTAAAATAGATAAGTAAAGAATGGGGATCATGAAGCATTGTTGACCCGCCGTTACTATATCCAGCAAGGAAACATAACACAAAAGCATTCAGTGAAAACGTGTGATTTCCTTACGATAGATCAATAAAAAAAATCTGTAGTACTTACTTAGTTTCTGTATCCGCCATGCTGATCAATTTAATCGTGTGATCGATAAAGCACTTAGATACAAAACGCACTTAATAAGGCCTGCGTTTTTTACGCACCGGTAAGCAGACGTAGAATTCTGGTATCACCACTGCCGCGTAGTCGCGTACCGACGCGCAAATGGCAGAGAGACTCGCACACTGATTCGCCCAAGACCCGAGTTACTCGGTCCGGCCGGCAGGCCGGCGGCCTTCAAACACTTTTCTTTCCCGCTCGTTTACAGATGGCGCATGATTCGGTCTCTTATTAAACTATTCGTTGTAAATATAATTTTAAAATGACTAGAAATCGTTAATATATAATTCCTTCACAGAAGAGCAAAGAATTACTGCAATATGCTTAGTAAATAATATTATCAATAGTACTCATTAATCTCGGTTTATTTTCCGATGAATATGACCTTAGGATACGTATAAATAATTTGCCGCTATATTTTGATCATGAATCATGATTCAATGAAGTTTCTTACAAAAATGCCTGTGGATCATAAAAAATATGGAATGCAAGTAATTAATTATGATATTAGTTTTATTTTCCTTCAAATGAAGAATATCGCACATGTGAAGTACAATACATTTATCTAAATCTGTCAATGATTATCTGGTTTTAGGTTCGTAGTAGTGATAGCTTCGCCACTACCGCATTGTTAATGCCCCTCCAAATAACACACTAGCCAATTGGATCCTGTCTTACGAAGCTTGTAAAAAATCCCCGCGCTTCCGGCGCTAGCGGTGTATTGTTTGGGAAACATGTATTTTGTTCCGCATCACTTTCAAAATAATGTCTATTAAATTTTATGTACGATTTAAGATATTAGTCCGATTCTAATGAAATTTAATGTATACTATGGATAATATACAAGATATAAACGGAAGCAAGGTGCAGAAGGTTCTAGAAGTTTCGCGTATGGTTCTATTTCCGGTGTATATTAAAAGGTGCGCGATGCTTTCAGGTTGATCCACGCACTCGTCTAAAAGGCTCTGCTGTATTTACGTCCATGTTACAGGTTGCTTTTAGCCATAAAATAGTAAAAGATTACATTTCCTTTTCGCTACAGTATTATTTTATTGCGACGTTAGTTCTAAAACTCTTACGGGCATTTTATCAGAGGTGTAACTTGACTCATGATGACACGCTAAATGTCCTTATGATACATAATTTGTATACATTAGATATTATGTGTATGTTATGTATATATATATAAATGTACATACACGTATAAAAATTAATACACATTTATATATATCGATATCTCATTACCTAGAGTAAGGAAATATAATTATTGCTTTCATATATGATTATATATACATACATAAATATATTTTATTTTGTTCTGTAAATGAGGAAGAAGTAGATATTAGATTCGTTTTCACAATTTATTCCATCACACTGCAGGAAGTTTGAATAAAACAATATATCCTATGGTTACATCGAAATGTTGTAATAATTTCGAAAACGAAAGTAAAGAATCGTTTTTCTTCTGATAATCTTATCTATACAAACGAATATTCGATGATTTATCAATCGTCATATTTGCAAAAATCATGCAAACGTGTTAGTTTAGTCTGTTAAGAAATGTATTTTTTGTCCTACCGTACATGCCACGTGCCAGAGGTCTACGTAAGCACGAAGATAACACCAAGCAGCTGCTATAGACGGTGCAGGTGAAGACGTGCAAACCAGATGCTTCTTTTTGAATATCCTTTACACGGTAAAACCTTGAGGTCACATTTATATCAGATTGAGTTAGGTTTTCAATGAAACTTTCCAAAAGGAACGTGTCCGCTGTTTCAAGTGCACTTCTATTTATGATACATATGGAACAAATAAATGCGCGATATTTACACAGGAAAGAAAAGATATATATATATATATATACACATATGTCTTTTTTCTTTGTTTAAAACATTGTGAACTAGATTTGTCTTTATATATATATATATTTTTATCTTTTCTAACCAAATTATTTTAATAAGCAAATTTCTTCATGATACATGCATACATTTATATGCATCGTAGAACTATCGTAGAACTTTCTTAATGTTCCAAGATATTTTATTAACGAACATAATCATGTAGTTGGTGACATGCAGTATTACTTGATAAAATTAAATTTCGTTTAGTGGGTCAGTGGAAGTGTTCAGCTACAAGCTATTTCGATGACAGTAACCTATATTTCCACTGGCTTTGCAGTGTCAAACTAAAGATAGCATCCACGCATCTAAATTTTCATTTCGCTGGACTAAATTCCCACTTTTCTTGATGCCTTTTTATTCACCACGCTGTATGCTATTCTGCCTATTACGTTTGTTTCGTTACTTTCTTTATGCATTAGAAAGTGTCGAGAAGCAAAACGAATAAAGGAAGCGAGAGATTTTAAAAGTATTAAACATATACGCATGTAAAAGTAACAATTATTTATATACGCCTTTTTTTACATTTTATACCAATATGTACACAATTTTTGTAATTTATATGCAGATAGTGCTTTTTAGTACCAAATATTCAGCCTTTTAGTAGATTAATGTCATTGGGGAGTCAAAATTACCAAAGTATACCGTATATACAATTTTTCGGAAAGAGTATTCAAGAAATAGTAGAGTCGATTCTGCTTTCCTCCCACAAATTGGCACACCACTTTCAGCTTCGGGTCATGGAATCAATAGGACGCGTGGTCGCGCGCATCCCATAGGGTAGAAACAAACTAAAGTTAATACAAGTAACACATCCGATTGCAACTTGGGTGGACGTGTCTTTTGCCATCTCTGTCTAGTCCGATGTGCAATGCACCAGGGCTGCACACAAAAATACTGTATATATCCGAAAGGCCTGACCTGGTCGTACCTTTTTGACTCGATCGTAACCGGTTCGTCCCGTCCCCCACCGACTCCACCTAGCTTTCTCGACCGTATCTACCGCTCTAAAATTGTGCCTATATGCCTACCTACAGTTAGAAACTAATTGCCAAAGGATTATCACAGGTCAGCGAGTGTTCAACCTTCCGTGTACGTACCACGGTTCAATACCACAAGCAGGTCGATTATTATTAATAACCATGAAACTACCAAATTAATAGTAAACGCAACGTAAGACTAGTTTATAAGCAAAATAATAACTATAATATAGATTATATTAGCTAAGTAAAATACACTAAATACAAATGAGAAAAACGTAGTCATAACCTTGCAGTTGTTTTAGATTATTAAAAACTACGTGTATCAATGCCGAGCGAGCAAAAATAGCTTAACATATTATGACAAACAGGTTTCTATCTTTACTACAAATATCAATATCATAAAACTATAATACGCAGTTTGTAAAAATAATAAAAATTTTTAGAAACTATATAGGATGACATTACTGAAGTTTTAGTAGAACGAACGAATCTTAAGTTTACATGGTAACCATAGAATTTAGTCAAGCTAATAAAAGAATTTAATAGCTAATAATTATTAAATGGACGAACTTCAATGATAAGTCTGACAATGATAATTCACAAGATATCGTAACTTTTTTCGCGATGACTCGGAGAATCACATTTCCCATTGAAACAGCGACACAAGCAGTTGCCCGAAACATTTCGCGATTCGGTATATACGAAAACCTTGACGATTTGGAAGCAAGAACGAGTTTACTTTGAATCGAAAGTACGTTGACGCTTTCGTTTGGTGGCAGCACCGATCGAGGAAGTCGTTAAACCTTCCAATGCTACATCTATCGGCGATAAGTGGAAGCAATATCCGATCTGTGCATTACAGTAGCTCTCTCGCTTCGTAGAGCGGCACTTCGTCATTTTCGCATCCGTGCGAAATCCCGAACGAACGAGCGGAGTGAGCCGCGTCGCCATCTTTAGGAACGGTACCGAATATCTCCGCTATCGCCGCCTGCTTCGCTTTAAGAGCTTAAAATCAGTCCGCGACTATAGTAAAAGAATTCGTGTGTTTAGTGCGATAGCGCGTACTTTGTTTTCTATCGCGAGAAGATGCGATACACGTTCGTTCGCGATGTTCATTTAGTACGTGCGAGTCAAAGTTTGTGGTGTGCGTGTCGTGTAAGTTGAGCAGACGACGTTTCGCAAGCGCTCCGAGGGTTGAGAGCGATCGAAACCGACGTCATTCTCTCGCTTCGTTCGACCCTTGTTTCAAACTGTCGTTCTCGAGCTGCGATTCAGCCACTCGGTACTATTATTGCGAGAATCGACCAGTGTTTAGTGTTTTGACTTGTCAAAGCAGTGGGGCGAACACGTCAAGGAAAGTTGCTGCGGTGTAGGAGAGTACAGCGACAGGTTAAGGCAGAAATAAAGAGAGAAGGATAAGAAAGGAAAGACTGAGACAGCTGTAGTAGACGACGACAACGACGGGCTAGTACAATTGACAGGAAAGATGGCGCAAGGTGCGGACGAGGATTAATGCTGACCCATTTTTCCGCGCGAAATCGCTCGGTCTCACTTTGTCGTACAATTAAGGGACCACAAAGGTTCGTACCGAGTGCGAGAAGTCGTACGGTTGTTATTAAGTGAATCGAACGCTGGCGAAAAAAAGGGAAGGATAGTCGGCCATCGGTGGGAGTGTATCCATCGTGCAGTGCGCGCGTGTGCCCTGTTCTTGCGTAAGTGTGAGTGCTCTCTCGGACGTATTATATAGGTCTCGTCGTAGGGCCAGCATTGACAAGTATCGGATAGAAACATTGCGAACCGTCGCTGACGATAGGAGAGAGTACGGATAGTGTGTGGGGTAGAGTAGTAGAAGGTAGCAACAATTTTGAAGAGAGCGGAGATTGGCAGGGCCGCCGTGGTAGGCTCGACTACGGAAGAGGGCAAACGAAAACGAAAACGAAGACGCGGTCTTCTGGAACTTCTTGAACTGTGTAGAGCCCTGGCAGGCTCGTGTACGAGCGCGGCTGCTAAGATGGGCAACAATGCCGCGACTGCAAACAAAAAGGTTGACGCTGCCGAGAGCGTCAAGGAGTTTCTTGACAAGGCGAAGAAAGAGTTCGAGGACAAATGGAAAAGAAACCCTACAAATACCGCAGCTCTTGACGATTTTGAGCGAATCAAGACATTGGGCACCGGCTCGTTCGGCCGTGTCATGATAGTGCAACACAAGCCGACCGGAGAGTATTATGCCATGAAGATACTCGACAAGCAGAAGGTGGTGAAACTCAAGCAAGTTGAACATACGCTTAACGAAAAGAGGATACTGCAGGCGATTAGTTTCCCGTTCCTGGTTTCATTACGGTTTCACTTCAAGGATAATTCTTACCTTTACATGGTCCTCGAATATGTCCCAGGAGGGGAAATGTTTAGCCATCTACGAAAGGTTGGTCGCTTCTCGGAACCACACTCGCGCTTTTACGCGGCACAAATCGTATTAGCGTTCGAGTACCTTCACTACCTCGACTTAATATATAGGGACCTGAAGCCGGAGAATCTGTTGATCGATTCACAGGGCTATCTGAAAGTCACGGATTTCGGCTTTGCCAAAAGGGTACAGGGTAGAACATGGACCTTGTGTGGCACGCCGGAATATCTCGCGCCTGAAATAATTCTCAGCAAAGGTTACAACAAAGCTGTAGACTGGTGGGCGCTCGGTGTCCTCGTCTACGAGATGGCCGCCGGTTATCCACCATTTTTCGCCGATCAACCAATCCAAATCTACGAGAAAATCGTGAGCGGTAAGCCACGATTTCCTTCGCACTTTGGATCCGATCTGAAAGACTTACTACGTAACTTGCTGCAAGTCGATCTTACCAAGAGGTACGGTAATCTGAAGGCCGGTGTGAACGATATCAAGGGTCACAAGTGGTTCGCCAGTACCGATTGGATAGCCGTCTTCCAAAAGAAAATCGAGGCTCCGTTCATACCGAAGTGCAAAGGGCCGGGAGACACGAGCAATTTCGACGACTACGAGGAGGAGACGCTGAGAATCTCGTTGACGGAGAAGTGTGCCAAGGAATTCGCCGAATTTTGAATTCCCACCTTGATTCAAGATGGTCACACGTATCGCGTATACGTTCGTACGCGATGGTTCGTCGCTCGCTGCTCGCTGTTCTTCGGGCGAGGAAAATGGATGAAGTAAGAGAGCGGGAGGGTGGCAGCGAGTAGTGTAAACGAGAGAATGTATCGCATGTATGCAAGATAGAAAGAAAGCGTATACAGGTGTGTGCGTGCGCGTGTATGATTTCTGTGCGTTTGCGGGCACGCTCGATGCGATAGTTTATAGAAGAAGGAAAACGCGGCTTGGTAGAAGAGCCGAGAAAGGGAAAGGGAAATTAGGAAGACGAGCACGTAAGAAGCAGATGGCAGATTTTCCGCTTTATTTTGTGATTCTGGACTTCCGAGGAGACCGGAAATGGCAAGAGTATACATACGCAGGAAACACACGGTAATCGGCGTCGTTGAACGTATTGACATTGACAGAAATAAGAGAGATACGATATATTGGGAAAAATTACGATATATTGCATACACAGATATCATATATAAACACACATACACGTACGCGTACGCGTGTGCTCACACTCATAGTCACTGTCACCACTACGACTTTTTACAAGAGAAACATCTTTTTTTTTTTTTTCAGCCAAGTAACTGACATTATTGACGTATGAGAATGACGATATATACGTGTATATATATATATATATGTATGTATGTATATGCGTATATATATATATATATATATATGTATATATATACACGTATATGTGTGTGTTCCCTAAGATGGCTTTATTATCCGGTTTACTGGAGGCGGCGTGTGTAAAGATCGCTCTCGATAAGTACTATTAATATCGGAAAACGTCGCTTTGCCGGAATTATTTTGTACATACGTCTAGCGTCCCTGTAATCTTTCTGAATGTTCCCCGAGCCCCTTTTACACCACGCCCCTCTACTCCATCGTCCTGCCTCTTTTAGCACACACAAAGTTTATAAAAAGGGACTTGACGGGAGAAGATGGATATAAAACACACCAACAATTAATTGTCATGTCGTGCATTGTTGTCTATCTGTCTACGAGCATGTTTCTCTTCATTCTCGTTGGGAGAAAAGTTTTTGCCACGATACGAACCGTATTTATAATAGCTAGTCGTCACACGATTATTTCGCTGAAGTAATATTTATACGACTCGTTTTTCATCGATCGAGCAGGGGGAGAACAAGAGGGTGGGAGAACAGGGGGGAGAGAGAGGGAGGGGGGGGGGAGAGAGAGAGAGAGAAAGGTAGACCTTTATTACAGTATATTATGAATCTTATGAAAAGAAAAAAAAAATGAAAAAATACTCGTTATATACTGGCTACAGATGCTCGTTGTTGAATTATATTGTACCTTGCATAAATGATACAGGAAAAACAGGCTCGAAGAGACGAAAGGGAGAGAGAGAGAGAGAGAGAGCGAGAGCGAGAAAGTGAGAGTATTCGTGAAAATGCGATCGACGGGAGTACGAGCAAAATAAGGATTCGTTTTTGGAACGTTTTTAATAGAGGACCACCGGCGTTCGTACATAGATACGTTATAAGAGTATTCACGTATAATTATATCGCCTTAAGTTGCTGTATGCAGGAAAAGCAACGTTATCTTTTATATAGAGCTGCACTTTTAGCACGGAATGTAAACGTACGGACAATCCCGTATTTGTGCAAGGGGAAAGAGAAACGAACGATGCACGCGCGCGAAATGGCCAAAGGAAATTGCGCGTGTACACGGTATACGTGGAGTGAAAATTTCATTGAACGGGATACAGAAGCGTGTTAAAACATAATCGCGAGAAGACTGTCCGAAAAGAAAAAGAAAAGAAAAAGAGAAAAAGAGAAAAAAAGAAATCGAATGGCGAAACCAGGGATAAAAACGAACGAACGAACGAACGAACGAACGAATGTAAACGAAGGAGAACAAAGGGATACGATAACGAAAGGAAGAACAGCAGCAGTAGCAATGACAGCGAGAGTATTATCGCTGAAAGACGCGTTTGTTAATTTTTTTTTTTCTTTTTTTTTTCTCTCTCTAAATCGATCAAAACCTCCTTTCGAGACGGAGGAGCATATGGGAGATACTTTACGGCATCGTATCTCGGCGGTAATGAAATTCAACGACCAGTTAACGCAAAGAACGCGAGAATCGGAGAAGCACCAACAACCAACGAGCCCTGAGCGTCGACGATTGGACACGCGTCGATCCTATAACGAGAATCGATTTTACAATGAAACACGCAGCAGAAGGTCTGCCGCACGCGTAGCTTCGTTCAAGCCACGCACGCTCCGCGTATATACAGATATTACGAAACTTTGTGCGAATGGTTTCGCCGTGACATAAGATTGTCGTCTCTGATCCGAATTCAAAGGGCTGTTCGATTATTACGCGATAAGAAAAGTTACACGGTTGATCGTTGGCACGAAGCAATTGGAATTACAGGCGCGTCGTACGAATCCGATTTCGGCGAATTGGTCGAGGCTTTGGTTGACCAGCTAACCGTTCTTAGATATACGTAATAAGAAAAACATAGAGAACGCGAAACATTCGGATAAATCTATGGCCCGCGTTGCGGTATCATCGGGTATACGATTACCGCGGTTTCCATTTTCGTCTAGCTTCGTCGTCTTCTTCGCATTCTTTACAGACAAGACGAAACTTAACGATCAAAGTTGCAACTGAAGAGGAACAGGTAGAACGGGCAAGGGGAAACGTAACGGGTAACCAGTCAAATTATAACGAGGCTTACTTTTCCGCGTGCTTTGAACGTGCTCGTGTCTGGATATTCTCCATAGGAGTTATATATATGTGTGTGTGTATATAACGCAAAAATACGCGTCTGTTTTTGAATAGAGTTTCTTTCAACAAGAACGTAATTAACAGCCATACGCATGGTTTTTCTAAATTGTATCGCGCTGGTTTATCGATCAAGGTGTATCGGCGAGGAATTCGTTGTTTTTTTTTTGAAAGCTCGCAGTTTGGAAAAAGCGAAATCTTCTCTCTCTCTATCGCGGTAAACGAGCGCGTCATTGCAACGCGCAAGTACAAAGAACTGGACAGAGAAAAGAATATGTTCTTTTTTTGGTCGCCTCGGTGACTTTTAGGATATATGTTCCTTCCCTACCTCGAGTATGCACGTGTACATTGTTCGCTCGCGTATGCCGCAGCGTTGAATAAATAAGAACAAGAATAGGCTTGGTTCGAACAAAGTAGCACGGAAGTTGTTGGCAAAGGATTGCGCGATCGGGACAGGTTATGCTTGCAAATCGTGCAATTTTGGCTGGTATTCTATCCGCATCTACACACACGCATGTACACAATGAAACGTTGATTGCGGCCACACGACTACTACCAGTATCGCGATTACCTTGTCTTTCGTTCTTGTTCTTCTATATTTCTCATTTGCAGAATGCTTAGGTAGCTGGTTCCGCTTCTTTACTCGTATAAAATTCATCTTTTTTTTTTCGAAATTTTACATAAACCCTTTCTGTCGATACATTCGGAGAGAAAGGTAGCAAAACTACGACTCGGTAAAGTCGTTGGAATAGCACAAATTCATCTCGCTCGGTATCGTAATCTCCAACTTGAGGCAAATCGCCGTGATTCGCGGTGGAACTTTGCTCGTAAAAGTTCCACCTTATCTCACCTACGTGCATATCGTTCTAGCTGAACGCTGTAAATTTAGCGCACATCGAATAGCTCGATACATTCGAAGTCATACAAGCGGGATCGGATCTATCAATTTTCAAAAGCGATTGCTTTTATATTTGATCGATCTTTGTTCCAAGTTGTTTCCTCGTATGTTTTTCTGGCTCGGTGAGGATAGTGTAGGCTATAAAAGATCCTTAACCGATGCGATGGGACCCTCTGCGAATCACATAATCTTACGCGTACAAAACGAGTTTCGTGCTACGCTTCTCGTCACTGATCCGTATTCGATTGATTATTCGTAACTGTCCTAGGTCAACTACGAGGCAATCGTCTAAGCTTTATCGCTGTAACGTGCGAGGATTCGAGGAGATAAGGCCTCTTTCATCGTCGCGTATTATTTTCTGCGTTACAGCTTCCCTACGAACGCTTGTAGATTACGGCATCTTGATGTAGCGTTAATGCGCTCGAACAATATTTATTTTCGAAGCATAATAAGCGTCGAGTCGTATCTGTGCGATAAAAGTTACACGGGATAGTTTCGTTGTATTTTGGAAATCTTTAAGAACGTGTACGATCGTCGAGTGTACAAAGATCCTTTTGTAAATATTAGTTGTAAGCGATCGTTTAACGCCACATTATACCGCTATGTTTATCGTAGTTTTGCCGCGTTAAGCGATTCTTTCTCTGGCGAATTTGCCACCGAGCGCATATCGCGAAGTGGATTCTCAGTTACTTTACGTTATCTACGCATTTCCACTTTCTTCTTCGATTCGACGCGCAATACGCACCGCTATTGCCCTATTTGTAAATAGATCGTCCCTTGATTCTCTGATTAGTCCGTTTCGCAATCGTTGACCCACGTGTGTCGATAAAATTTCAAACGATCGCACGTATAAATACTTACGTAATCGTATGAAAAGTATGTTCGTTCAAGTTCATACATCGTAAGTGGTAAATTGCATCCGTTACACACGCGTACATTCTGGCGATAACACTTTGTTCCGCTTTGTGTTTGGTACTTTACGTTTGTCTTTCGTCTGCCGTCTCTTTGGACGATTATTTTCCCGTCGATGAAGGGAAGGGAAGCACCTATTTTAGAACTCGTTATTAGCCGCCAAGCAATCCTGTTTTCTTTTCTCTTGTAAAAGCAGTTTATCGACGACGGAGCGGAAATTTGTCAGCGGTCAGATAATTTGGCGAATGAGAGAACGAATTTAACTCGGTTTGGTATTAAAACCTCGAATGAAACAGAGATATCTCAACGTCTGCAAGTGCGAGACCGCTTCGTAGCAAAAAGAAAAAGAAAAAAAAAAAAGAACAAACGCGTATCGTTTCGTATAAATATAACAACGTATACGCGATGATCTTAATATCGCTTTATTTGATATAATTTGTTACATATTTTTTTATCGTTTCTTACATCGGGGAACGTTGCTCGCAGAGTTTCAAAAGATACGTAATTCAAAAGTGTCGCTTTCTGATTATAAATTTTCTCAAATTGTTTGTTTCTCTTACGTTGCATCGCGCTATTACTTAATTTAAGATTGAAAATCAATTGTATCCGGTGTCACTTGCTGGTATTACGCGTAGGTCGTAATACAGCGATAGAAGCGGTCTTCTTAAACTTACGACTGACGGTACACGCGTATCGATGCTTACTTTCCGTCTGTTACCCGTATGCTCTCGAATTGGAATTAATTATTTATTGAACGTAGATCAAGTGCAATTCCGCTCGAGTAAAGCGGTCAATTGCGTTATTTTATTGTTTCATCCATTGTCGTGTAACGGTTTGCCTTCGGCGCCCATTAAAATATCGTTGCACAGAACAGAGCAGTCGCAACGTTTTTGCTTCCAGCGTAGCGTATCTTATTAAGATATTACGCAGGAAGCGAATCGGATCGAATAAGAAACTTATCTGATCGCTATCTTAAATATCTCGCGCGAATTTCTTCAATTTCATAATGATCCGGATCGTGACAGTTCTTTTTCTTTTTCTTTTTCTTTTTTTTTTTTTTTTTAATACGTTTCCGTATATAAGATCTCGGCGTTGTTAGCGGCGGCCTGGTTTTATAATAACTCAGGATAGTGTAAAGTACGATTAGGATCGGATAATTTTATGTCTCGGTCTTCGATCGGTATCGTTGGGTTGTGGATAATTCGCGGCAAGGTGGATTAGTTTTAGGATACTTTATCTCAATTTGTATCTTGTATTTTATGCGATAAAGATAGCGAGCGACGCAAGTACGATACAAATTGGAACGGAGTATCCTAAAATTTTGTACGAGCGTGACGCTAACGCGGCCATTTGTGATGCAATGGTTCCAGTTGAGGGTCGAAAAACGTATACTACTCGAAATAACAAACGGATATTTTCAAATAATTTCGTTTCGCAGCAAATTAATTCCGAGAGTAGATTCCTCTTTGCTATTCCTCTTATTTTATGAATATCCGTATTTTCATGGAATATTACGCCGTTGTTGTTATTTCCTTGGAAAGGTAATGTCCGAATCACCGCGGAGAACGGATTTCCGATATTCACGGTGACTTTACGTCTCGAAAATAGCTACCCAACATCTTTATACCGAGTAGCGCAGTGTCCTATGGATATCCAAAATTAAAACACACGGTTTGACCTGTTTCATCGATCTGTTTTTACGTTAGAATATTCAGGCTCCACGCCGATTATTATTTTCTCGAAATCCTATCCGGTACTCGACTTGGTCCAGCCGACCAGCAATACGTCGACTTCTCGTCGATTTTTCTCAATACGATTTACACGCGACGCTAACGAGTAAAAGAGTCAGCTTCAGTCCGTCGGTTGATATCTGCCAAGCTATTCGTTTTTACAAAAATAACGAACGATTTCAGAGTTTAGTACGAAATAACGTTCGAACCGAGGCGTAAGAAAAAATTGACAGAACACGCGTCAGAGAAATATTTATAAACGTAAAGATACCTACCGATCGGCTGTTTACCCATGTACTTTTGTATTTTTATATTTCACCGTAACGGTAGTATTGGTAAGAGCAAATCTCTTTGAAGAGCTTGGGGGAATATTGGCATAAAATATCAGGTTCGGTAGAGACGGTGCAGTTTCGAATTAATGGATTCAATATTCGTGAAACGGACACACACACACACACACACACACACTTAGCTGGCACATTGGTCTTGCCTGTTCGTGTAACAGACAAACTGTTGCGACGTTTTAATAAGAGAATCAGCGAAGAAGGAAGGGGGATAGAGGTTAAGAGAGTACTCGATAATATTGAACTGCTACGATAGAACGTCGGCGAGTATATGCACTTGGAAATTTTCCCATCGTCGTAGTTTTATCAGCTAGCGAGCACAGCGGTAATTGATATTACCTTTGTCCTTTCTTCGAAAATCGATGTGTTTGTCTCGCGCTCTATAGGTTGTTAAATCTAGCGAATAACAACTGGTGCAATAGTAATTTATATATATATATATATATATGCGATATCAGCACGCGTCTAGCCGCGTGTCCATCGCGAGGCTACTCCGTCGCGCGGTTCGTCTTTCAAATTTCGTACTTTCCTTACGCGATACAATAGAGGATACTACCTTGCTTTTCGTCGTTGCGTGTTTTATCGATCTCTATTCCGTATCGACGTATCGTGGACAATTATACAGACGTATTTCTACGAGGAGAGATACGACGATGATCCTGGAATCTGTTACTTTCTGTTCGTAAGAGTCGCTCTGAGAAACGCTTCAAATCCGCGTTCATATTTTTCTATGGAACATCGATGCTCCGAGATTGTTCCGCGCACAAGCGAAGTTCGATAAAGTAGTCGAGTGGATTCCGTTGTAATATGCAAACTGACTGTACGTAGAACGAAGAAGGATTGCTATTTGGTGGAAAAGGGAGAGGAGGAGCACAGAGGGGAAGAGAACAACGAAAGAGAAGAACGATGTTAAAGAGCGAAGCATGCGCCACGTGCAACGCGTACGACACCACGCTCGTAAAACATACGATTCGGCTATTAACGATCAATTTACTTTGAGACAAGGCGAGCGTGGTGGTAGCAGTAGTCGGGCGATGTGGCATTCTTCGGAAATAACTTGCAGCGTATAATGGTTTCTCGCGAATCTACCTGCTCGCCGATTATTTTCATATCGAACCGTGTAAACCGTGCGCGGTATTGATTTATCGATGAAAATTCCGTTTCCTATTTATCGCTGTAATATCCGTGTTACATTAACGGCGATGTCTGGTCGATTCTTTGCTTGCGCATTGTAATTTTAGATAGGGAACACGTAATCGATACGCTTTCGTTGATCAGCGTAGGGGAAACTTTTACGAATCGTGCGATGGATAATCGAAAATCGTAATACGTAACTGCACGACGATTCGTATGGATCTATCTGCTTAAAATTTTGGGAATTCCATCGGGGCTTCTAACGGGCCATTTCAAACAAGTTGTCCGATGTTAGGCCGAGTGTTTTACAATTGCTCGAAGTAAAAATCTCCGATCGTTCGTAGCATGGAGATTCTCATCGGAAGAGGAGCAAAGTCGTCGAACGAAACGCTTTTAACGAAACGCGTTCTTTTTCTTACCTTTTTCCCCTCTTCTCTTTACATATCTTCAATTTTCCTCTCGACGTTTCGAACGATTTACGCGTGTCTTTGTCGCTTAATATCGAATGTTGTTGATCGTTCGTTATCGTTGGTACGTTGGTATTTTGTTTTCTCATTAGCGGTCGATTGCCGCAGTATTGCGTCACAGACAATCGTAATATAATAAAGGAATCGTGGAAACACGCTTGCACCATTTATACTACTCGCGTATAATTGCAGGCCGTTTTCCTTCAAAGCGAACGCGTCGTCTTTTGCCTCTTTCGTTTCTGGCTACTTATCGTCGGATAAATGATGGACATTAAGGAATCCGAAGGGAATGGAAGTGTCTGGCGTGGTAATTACGATCGATGAAATGAAAATTCAGAGGCCTAAATTGCTCGCGTGCAGCGCGCTTCTACGTTTGATTCGAATCTGACGAAAAGATTTCGTCGTTTTGCCTGTTCTCGGTTGTTTCGCCTACAACGCGAAACTCATTCCGCGTTCTAACTGTTGATAGTTACGCTTCGTTCGTTGGAATATTCACAGTGCGGGTGTAGAATCGCGGGATGAAAGGAAATAAAAACGACGTCGGATCTTGAATTTACTTCGAAGTTCAACGAAACATCGACGGGAACCCTCTTCTCTATGAAAATCCTCGTTCGAGAATACGTTACTCTTATACGTTCGTTTGCTTTACCGGATTTCTGCCGCAACTTCTGCCGACGTAATTCCGTTTTAACGTAAATTAAGGTCTACGGACGTTCTTCTGTTATCGAAAATCCATGAAAGTTGCGCTCGATCCGTAGAAATCTATCGCGCGTTCACGCGTTGCAAAGAGATAGTCGCGCGAAAAAGCGGCGAAACTTCGCGCGTCGATACGATCCGTCGCTCATCTTCGATCCCGTGAAATTGAAATTCGTAAGAGCCGCAGCTAATTCCACCGTACGCAATTCGAAACTACGTTATTTCCTTTTATCCCGGGAGTTACGCGATGAAAAAATCCACTTTCCAACGACCCAGCGAAAGCCTTTCCCAATGGCGCAGGGTCGTGTCCTTTTTATATCAAGCACAAGATTATTTGATCCGGCTTGAGAAGTAATTGCCACTTATTCGATCAGCAACGTTATCAAGCGCGCAAAGAAGGACTATCCGTAGTAAATTAATCGTCGGGCCTCTCAGCCGACGTTCCTCATCTGTGGCTGTGCTCACGATAGTGTTTCTGCTTCTCGGATGTTATCGTCGCTCGTCTCGATATATAGATAGTCGCTATCGACGCGAATAAACCGCGTTATCTCATGCTGATAATACCAGCGATGCTCGTTAGCGAGCGACGCTCCGATCCGCTTCCTAGTTGCACAAGGGTTACGCGTATTTACGTTGCGCGTGTCCCGGTTTATGGGACCAGGCGTCCCCGTCACATCCTCGCCGACATCTCGAGGAACCGCGATTTTCCACACGCTCAGCCAAACTTCGTCTTCTCGCTGCCTCGTAGTTTCCTTCGTCCAACTGAAATTCCTCCAACCGAATTCGTTAACCGTCGTAGCGTGCGAAGTATCGCTTCGTCGAGCTGGCAGTTTCCACTCTTCTTGCCAAGTTCATCCCGTTTGTTGACATTTTGTCTAGCGAACGGACAAGCGTCGAAGCTGACTACGCGACGATGCAACGAGCCCGAGAAAGAAGATATCGTTTCGGAGGTTGCATCGTGTGTTGCGATCGGATCGGATCGGATCACGGTTATCGTCGGTCGAACGCGACAAGATTTCGGAAGTTGTGAAACAGCTGAAATTCGAACAGTTCCGCGGAAACTTGCGGGTTACGCGCTAGTGATGTTTCGCAGCGACTCTTGTGAATCTTAGGAGGATATCGGCCAGGTGTCTCTTAGAACGGAAACTCTTCTTTCGGTAAGCTTTGTGTTAATTGATAGCGTGTTCGAAGCACGCAGCTGAGAAACCGCCTCTTCGTATCGCGTATCCTGGTCCGTTTCAGCGACATTCCATTTCTCCTTCACCGTGAAACGCGCGGATCAACGCTGACAATGTCCGACTGACCGATGTCGAACGTTTCGTTGATCGACGAATCGCGCCACTTACAGTTTTCGAAATACACATTCGACGGATACAGAGATAATGGCGTTTTGCCACCAGCGTTCTAAACATTGGCAACTGACGACCAAAACGAACGTGAGATACAAGTTGATAAGTGGCCGGAGGTACGACGGTGAAACCATACCCTTCTAAATGAGATGACACGGTTACCGTTGAATCTGGACACAGCTTTATAAATATTCTTCTGTCTGACGTGTAACTTAGAACTAGAATCCAAGTACGTAAGATTTTTGCCGCACTTTCACGCGTTCCCGTGTCCTACCAATACGCACTTTGTTCGTCCAGAGGAATTTTTGTCGGGGAATAGTTCGATCTGCTTCCTTAGTTCTTTGCTGTCGCGATTTTGGATTTTCCAAGGAATTACTTTCGTGAATTTAAAAAATATCGAACGTTCAAACGGTCCGATCTATAGCGACGTGTTTCTTTCTTTCTTTCTTTCTTTTTTTTTTTTTTTTTTTTTTTTTTTTTTTTTTTTTTTTTTTTTTTTTTGTTTCACGAAAGCATCCATTTCGGAGAATTTATGATCGAGTTATCGCATCTTTAAAAATCCACTTTGCACGTGTTTCATCCTCGTAATAATAGATATACAACGTAGCGAGTACAATCTGAAACCCTTAATCCTTAGATGTAGAAATGTATTCTGCTTGAATCAAAGATAGGTATTAGGTGTGCCGATATTCGTAAATACCGCTTTAACCCTCGACTAGCGCCGCGTCTGTGTTTCAATTCGCCGTTCCACTCTATTCCCATCGTTGCTTATCGCGCGTTTACTTACGAACTCGCGATCACCAGCAAACCCTATCGTTTTTCCCTTGCAAATGATACTTAGTTCGTCCGATGTTAATCGTCGCACGATATAATACACGTGTAATTATCGGAAAATATTCACCGGCATTTTCCTTTCGCGGAGTTGTAAACTCGCGCAAAGGGGAAAAAACCAATTAGCCGAGGCTCAATCGAATCGCTTGACGATTTTTGCCGAACTAAGATCTAAGAGAGGTATTCGCTTTCGGTTCTCCCTCTAGATAGATGTAAATATTTGTCTACCTGCATCGATTCGACGAAGCACGATGATCTTCGACACTCTCGTGGCTTTTATCGACGCGCGTGTGCCGCCGTTGTCGGTATCACGCGAACGCGCTACCGATAACGAGGTCTCTTCGATCGCGCCACCGGATAAGATCGCGTTCGAGCAAGAAACGCGCGAGCAACGGCTTTGATTGCCAATATTCCACGCAATTGTAACCGCCTTCTCCATCTGTCGAACGCTCTGTCCACGTATCGCGTAATTTTAGTATGACTGGAACAGCGACGACTGTGTTTTCTATGGAAAGAAAGGCGACTTCGATTCGAAGCCAAGTACGCAGTTTTGTTCGAGCGTAGTTCTCGACGCGTTCGATCGGCGAGAGAAGATTACGATATCTCGACGAGTATGGTCGCCTTCTCTTTCTCTCGTCTCCATTCTCCACGATCGGTCCCGATATTCCTAACGACCGAGAAATCCAGTTAACGGAGGCTCGGACTTTTCCTGTCGAGTTATTTCGCGCTGTTCGTCGTTCGTCCGCCCGCAATCAGCATCTCGCCATTTGAATTTGCTGTCCGTACGTATCGCGTCTCGTCGAATCGGGCAAAAAAGCAACCGTCGAAGCGACGGCGTGACGTTTTATATTTTACACATAGAGCATTCTCGTTACAGAAATAACAGTTGGGAAAATATGCTTTCCGAGCGGTCGCCGTGGCAAAGTTTCTTCTTTCTAGGATCATTCGGCTTGATAAAGTAAAAGCGTTTTTCCAGCGTTGTTTGTACGAAATATTTCTTCCGTTTACCGATAAACCGACGTACCTGATTTCTCTTATTTTCCAGCGACTCCGGCGTTGGAGCTTTCGAAGAGCCAAACGCGTTGGGATTCGTCGGATAGCGCGATTACGACGGCGAATCGAGAGAACGAAGCGCGAACTAATTCGCAAACATCGGTCGGTCGATTTCTTTCTACAATTTATTATGCGTTCCATCGAACTACGTGTGTCCGCGAGTACGCGTTTCGTGTATCGCGCTTGCCGTGCATAAGACAAACGCGCGTTTTTTTTTTTTATCCGCGAAATAAAAGTAGGTGGGAGAGCCTTTTATGCTTGTACATAGGCAAAGTAGTTAGCCTTGGCGAAGTTCGTTGCTTTTGCGTACGCAATGTCTCGACCTCCGAAGGCTACCTGGCGTTCGTTAGGCGTTCAGCCGGCCACAGAATTTTTTTGTCGTCGCCAACGGTCGAAACCGTTTCGCTGGCCTCGTTAATCTTCGACGAAGGAGGGCGAGACGAGGAAGGGCAGCTCGTTCGACAGTTGATATTTCTCGTCGACGTCTTTGTTCTTCTGCGTGGGATACGAAAGTAGAAGGCGAAAGCGACTGGAATTTTATCGTAACGGACGTCGTGTGCAATCGTCGTTGCAATATTCGCGTTTACCTGCGTAATTAGTCGTTGTTAAGTTTGACTTTTCTATCGCTCGATCTTCTTTTTACTTACTACGAAACATTCGTGCCGTTCCCTTCCTAAGATCTTTCGTACGTATTTTAAGAAGAGATACGAACACCTTGTGAGAAATTCGTTTTCAATTTGTCTTCGATATTTTACTCGTAGTATCGTTTACAGTCTCCTTACTTCTATACCGACTTACCTGTATCAGCTTCGATTACCTGCACGATCGCAGTAGAATCTAATTCAACCGATACCTAATTCCCATTTTAAATTAGAACGATCAAAGCGTTGCTCGGTATTATGTTTCCTTTTGATATACAGTGGCTGGATAAAGTATTCGCGCGTGCCAGCGAGCCGTGTTTTTTAATTACGCTTTGCATTTTATTCAGTTTTATGACACGAAATTTTCTTCGTCGAACGTACTGCTAAATTCTAGCGATGTCGATAAACGTAGAATATCGATTTTATCGATGCAAGTATCGCGATATCGATACGCGCGAATATCATTGCGCAGTCGCTGCATATTTGAAACTTTTTCTAGTAATATTCGTAGCGAATGGTTTTGTACGAAACTAGAAGTAACATTGCGAGCGTTTAATATAGCACATTTATAGTACCGTGTATATTTAACAAGTTGGGCCGAGCGTCTTTGAGACGACAGCGTTAAATGGATTAATACGTGGAATAGCCTGAAAACGCATTAGAACGGGAAATTGTTATTGAAGTTGCGATTAGAATTAAAATTATCCCTCGTCCCAGAGCACAATTATCATCCAGCTATACTCGCTTCGTAGAAATAGATTTTCCGATCTAATGTCTCGGTCTGAAGTCGGAGCGTTAACTGTGTGCTTTAACTCGAGCAATAGCTACGATGTGCCGTCGTTAGTCTCTATAATTTTATGCATCGACCTCGTGTCTGGCCTCCAGATGCGACACTCGGTAGCGAACGATCATTCTAATTATTCGATATTAGCCCTGGTGCGTTTTAGTATCGACACTTTGCAGTTTCTCCAGTCGTTTAACGATAAATCGATTACCACGAACCTCGAACGTTGGAACGTCTAACGTCTCCTCGAAACCTTGACGCGGTTCGTTTCTCGCGTTCCGCTTTCTTAATTAAGTTCTTTACGTTAACTTACAGTGAGGTTAACTTCTTTACGTTCGAACGATCTTTCCGGGACATGTTTACCAAATAATTTCGACAGATCGAAGATCGCTCGATTGCAAACTCGGCGATCGCTCGATTGCAAACTCGGCGATCGCTCGACGAACGAAACCGTGCGCATCCGGTGATCGCGTTTCTGCGCATAGTCCGCTGGCTATTAGTTCGATGAACGTACATGTACTTAAATGCTTCGACTTTGCGACGGTGCGTGCTCCACGCGAACCGAAATGATTCATCGAGGCCCGCCTCGAAGCTGTACTTCGTCATGGCGCGTGTATTTAGAATTCCTACTAAAATATGTGTACATACCGCGACGCGTTCGTACGATTTTCTTCCGAGAGAATATAATATTCGCTGTTCCGCTGTTCCGCTGTTCCGCTGTTTCGTATTTATTACTCGCGATCACATCGTATTAACTGAAACTACTCGGGCAAGTTAGCTGCGAGAAAAGGTTAGAGCAAAGGACGGATAATACAGATTTCTGCCAAATTCCTCCTTCTCTCAGAGACGAGGATGGATCGACTCTCTCAGCCTGAGTATTATATATCTCAAATGACTTTGGACTTAATTTTACGGTACAACGGTGTATGCGTGGATCGTCGAGTTATTAAGATTCCTTTTTGAAGTATTCTTTACAGGTCTACGAGATTTCGATAGCAAGATAGATCGTGTCGCGACAGGAAAATCGATTTGTTCGAGTACGGTCAGCGTGTGGACATAGTTGGTTGGTGTTCGATGAAACTTGCTGGTTAATTTTGATTCGATCCGAACGGAATTAGCAAACGAAAGACGATAGTTTCTCGTCTGTGTAATACAAAAGCGAAGATTTAATAAATTCGCTGCGAACGTTTAGGTTATGTTCGAACTTTGTTGCAGATCTGCTAGCCGAATGTAATGATACAATAAGAAATTTCCAAGTTCTTTGCGTTGCATCGCTGTGGCATTAAGAACTCGTGCTTTTATTTATGTTTTCCCTCGTTGTCCTTTAGGCTGACTCGTCTCTTTCCTGCGAATGACACGTAACTTGATACGTCGCGTACAAAGACAATCGAGACTTTCGGGAAACCTGACGGAACCTCGTTCTCGACGAGAATCCCAATATATATATTATGTATATATATATAATATATATATATATATATAAAACTATATATACATAACTATATATATATACATAAATATATATATATATATTTATATATATATTTATGTATATATATATATATAAATATATATATAAAACGTAGATTTAATCGAGTTGGTCGAAGCGGAGAAGTAATCGCGGTCGATTTTTCGTCTGAATTTTCTCCCGATCTTCTTTATTTGGAAAGGAAGCAACGATCAGCTTGTTCCGGATAGACGGTTTCGGTTAAACGCGTACAATATTTCTAGCCGCGCTTGTTCGACCAGTCTTTACGTTCGTTCTTCCTCGTCCACGTTTTAACTCTTAATTAGCGTTAGGTAACTACGTTTTCGCTAGGTAGTACGTGGAATACCTGTAACGTTAACTTATCGAATCTTGCATCGAGTTACGTACGTAATTGCGACTTGAAAAATACGTAAATAGATAGGAGAAGTCGTTCGTAAGATCGATGTAGACCAAACATAACGTTTATCGGTACTCGACGTGAGCGTACGAGCTCCGCTGCTCGTAACAAAAATCTCGTTATCGTCGAGTGGAGAATCTCAGGTGTCAGGGCAGGGCTAGCACGGTCCTTCCACCGCCATTCATCCGATTTACTTTTCTATGCTCTTGTACATGTAATACACGCGTGCATACATACATACATACATACATACATACATACGTACATACATACATATATATATATATATACACACTTATAAATATAATACATTGAACAAGCGTAGTACGTAACGATAAAACGAGAAGAGAATTCTATTATATCGCCCCTATTTCTAGTCGTGACGGGATATTAAGGATCGAAACGAACCTTGCGAACCTCGAATAGATATAACGCGTATCCGATAGGAAATTACGTACCTCGGAGAGAATCACACACCGTCCAAGACTTTCCGAGTCGTGCAAACCCGAATCAACGCGATGGATTAAGACGGCGGGAGAAAAAAGAAATGACGGAATACCGAGCGGCTGAGAAGTAGAATAGTTCTCGCGTTACGATGCTTAGCGCGTAACGGAGTAAGCCGCGCTTTTCTTTTTTTCAACAACGGCCACTTATTCGTTCGATTTAGCCACGACGTTCGTTTCGCGAATTAAAGTTACTTAAAACATTTTCGGAGAATCTCAAAGGCAACAGCGCTGGTTCGTCCTTACGTTGCTCGATAACGGCTAACGGATATTATTTATTCAATTTCATTGCGTAGCAATTCGTGTCTCTTCGAGGTATTTACTCGCGATAACGAGCGAGATAGGTACGAACGAGGGTGTATTATACTTCTGTCGTGCGTCGTGGACAATCGAATTTCCAAGATCGACGCGAACGACGATAATCGGCGTCGTGCGTGTTTCGCTGGCAAAAGTAAACGCGAGTCTCTACGGTCGTGCGAAATATATTTCCGTCTACGTAAAAACGGAACACGCTCTTACGGCGATCTACGAACAGCTTCTCTTTTACCATTCGATCGCAGTTACTCGTCGTTGCAGCAGACGGTTTTTCCGTTGATCGATAACGTGCATCGAATACTCGGACTCCGGTCGTTAACAGGTACGATGACGTAACCAGAAGGTAACATTTCTTCGGTAATTTTTGCGTTATCCAACGACGTAGTTTTATAAAACGGCTGTCAGACGCCGTTGAAAAGATATTTCAAGAAGTCAGTCGGTTCGATTAATCCTCGTCCGCCGCTCGTTTTCTCCGCTTAATGTGCCGTACTTTGGTGTCGGGTCAGCGGACGATGATAAAACGTCGATATAACGAAAATCGATGTAACGACCGGTCGAGCTTGCAAATTTTCTTACCGAACACGAGACGGGCATGTGCGAGGATTAACGATCGACGATATTTCTGCGACAGAGTATTTCTTAACGACGTTCGAAGAAAAAAAGCTTATTCCGACAGTTAGCGAGAGACGCGACATCGGACGGATCGTCGCTCGAGAATTCCATTTTCGAGCGGACCGAGCGTCGTTCGATCGCGTAGCTCGCGTTAATTAACTCGGTTTGGCCGAAAATTAATTGGCAACGTTCGACGAAAATTAATTAACTCGTATCGGCGATATCATCTGGTTGTGTCGTTGCACGCACATCGACGCTCGCACGCGTCTAGTTTCTCCTTTCTAGCTTCCTGCGTATGTCGCCTCGTAGATGAGAGATGTACGTACGTAGTTGGAAAGAATAACGCAGAGGCTGGAGAGGTCGAAGCTGAAGAGGTTCGACAGGGGGAGAGAGAGAGAGAGCTGTACGAGCAGGCGCGACACGACAAACACGAGTCGTTGGTCGTGACGCGTCAAGGCTGAGTCGTTGGATTCTTTCCCCTCTTACTTTTCTCTCTGCGACGTACAATTTGTCTAGTCGTTGCAAACGAAAAGTGATTCTCTCCGTGATTCCACCATTCTTTTCCATGGTCTGTCTGTGCGTCGTGGACGTTCGTGTGGTCGACGCGCGTTTAAGACGAATCGGTGAAAAAAAGTTGCTAAAACGGTTGGAAGATAAGAAGGGAGCGGTAGGGGGTGGGGAGAAGAAGCGAAAACTCGGAGACGAAGAAAAGAGGAGGAAGAATCGGACCTCGGCCGGAAAATCGAGGCAACGTAGAGCGATCGCGAAATCTCGTAAAACGTGGCAGCGGATAGCCGCGCTTGTATTGATTTTCCGCAGTCACGAGCAAGCATACACACACGTAGGAAAGAGTGTCGGTTCGCCCGCCTCGCCGGCAAATTCGCACACCGATGATACGTTATCGATCATTTGGAAATTTGCACCGGCGAATCTAGACGCCGCTGGTGCGTCATAATTTCGCAGATTCTGCGTACGTTGCCGGCCCGTTTCCGGTACGGCGATTTTCCGAGATCCGGGCGCCCGGCGACCGGTAAATTCAGGAAATCGTGCTGCATCGATTGTCGACGACAACGACTACGGCAACGGCAACGGCAACGGCAACGGCGCGACGTCGAACGGCAGCGCG
Source organism: Bombus confusus (assembly GCA_014737475.1). Lineage (NCBI taxonomy): Eukaryota > Metazoa > Arthropoda > Insecta > Hymenoptera > Apidae > Bombus > Bombus confusus. The sequence goes on along the minus strand of JACXIV010000035.1, from coordinate 849,507 downwards.
TCGCGTGTTTCCGATCGATCGACGATTCGGCGAGTCGTTGCCGGAAGTTGGACGTGGCAATTTCGACGCTGTCGTGTGGCGAAAGAGGCGAGCCCGTGACTGAATTCGCCGCGGGTACTTTCGTCGTCGGTAACCTCGAAACGTTGGCCAGATTGAACACGACAGTTTCGAGATTCGCCCGGTTGGCCCGTGCAATTAGGGCTATTATTAGGGTATTTCGTAGGATTAGCTAGTGACGTTCGAATTGCTGTCGATGGTTGACCAGTGGAAATTCGCTTCGATAATCCCCTTGTAACATCGACGGCGAATTTCGAGGCTAGATCGGAATTCGAAAGCGTCGTCAGGCACGCGAGCGTCGTTGTCGATCTTTCCCGCGAAAGCTTCGCGCCGCGTGCTACGCGCTTCCGGTTCGCGTAGATATCGAGAAAATTCTTTACGTTGAGTAAACTTTATTTTCGCGTTATATTCACGGGTCGGCTTTCGACCGGCCCCTCTGAAACACTAACCTCAATCGCATTAATCGAACCTTTTTCTTATAATAAGTAGGCTCAAAATGATCTCGCGTAGCGATAGCAAACGCGAGTCTCTCCTCTTTAGGGTATCGATGGCCGTGCAGAGATTTTCTCCGTGCACGGAACCGAACGTAAACACACCGTGATCGTCGTATGTACGTACGTAGGTATATTGCGTCGAGAAGAAAAACACGATTGCTAAAGATATTCCCGCCATATTAGCCAGCATGGGGTAGGCGAGGATGTACTCGAGGGGTGATACGGGCTGTTTCTTCTCCCGTAAGGTAATCCACGTACCTGCGTCGCGTGTCCGGACCCTCTGGTGTTGTGTGCGGTGTCCACCATCGAACGAGAGAAGCCCAATTTGGGTCTCTCTGTGTGGAGTGGCCGGGTAG
>JACXIV010000035.1:808461-848435 GCA_014737475.1 Bombus confusus | reverse complement strand
GAGGGGAAGAAATCGATACGATCGCTATTTTGCATCGGGAGTATTGTAAAAGGGGGAATTTTTTCCTCGCCTTGTGATCACTTATGTTTGTAAATTGTAGCCGACTTACGATTCCTATAATACGATGTATATGTACTCTGGACACTTCGAGAAACGGACTTGTATTATTTTATTCTTAGCACTCGATCGTGAGTTACGAAGTTTCGTTGGTGAACATACTAATCTCATTTTTGTAAATATTAATTTAAAAAGAAATAAATCTTATTGTAAAGATTGTATAATTTAAACCATCGTTTTACGTTTTTACCGATTTCTATCAGTCGATCGTTGCTGCACGTATTCCTCCGATCCTCCCTCTCCGTTGCGCTTCTCATTTTCTTTTCTTTTCTTTTCTTTTCTTTTCTTTTCTTTTCTTTTCCCCTTCGTTCGCCCCACGCTGCATGAAACGTCTTTCCTCTCCCGTTTCGTGGAAGCACGTAAAAAATGCGGCAGTCCGCGTTGACAATGGCGCGTCTTTATCGTACGCTTTTCTTTTCGCGACTAACGGACAAACTTTCTTATTACAACGTCTCTCTTTCTCTTTTTAGTTTAAGCACTTTTTATCTGCAGGGAAGAAAAGAGCGGAAAAATGCGTGCAGTATTTAGAATTTATTTGTGCGATTACGTCTCGTCGCGCGATAACGTTTCCGATTCTGTAATCGACGAACGCGTTCTAACGAAACGTTGTTGCTTCGATAATACGTGTTACGCACCTTAAAATCTCGTGCTCGAAGAACTTATCGTCGAACGCTTCTTTCGACAAACATAAAGGAAGCGCGTACGTTGAAACGTTTGTCAGTTTAAAGGTAAAATAATTTTTATCCGACACAAATGACTTACGCGATTATATCAGTGTCTTATAAATGTGATACTCGACGACTAAAGAATGTATTATATTCAAGAGTATTAACTGTAGTATTCTTTTTGTTAACAGTTTACAAGTTTCCTGTATTCCGATTAAAATTAGTCCGATAGAATTGGTCTTTTCCTTTTCTTTTTCTTTTTTTCTTTTTTTTTATATCAAACGATATTTCTACGTTGTACTATGCGAATAAAACGCGACGTATTTATTAAAAGGAATAAAAAGATTCAAAGCATAAATCGAGTCCTAAGAAACGTAATTTGCGCGATATACCGATCTTTGACTCTTTTCCGATCTATTGTGTTTTTCCGCTATTTGGAAGAGACGATAGTTCCCTACCAATTTTGGGTCATTTTAGTAGAACTTTGCTACGACATTTGAAATTCTTTCTTTTTTATCATTTCCTTTCCTTTGTTGCGTATTAACGAATTGGATCGTTATGAATAGTAACGCCGACAAAGAAATTGCGAAACAACGGTATTATCGAATTAAACAGAATTCGTACATCCATCAAGTTCGTAAGCGTTTTAAATCGTTCTATTCCATCGCGTGTTTCCTTCGGCTCAATGCTACGAGTTACATGTGCGCTCATAAAACAGGCACAAATGCATCGTGTTATATAATACACGTAACACCGTTATTTTCAGTAAGTGTAGATACCAAGCTATCGTTGACTCTCGATAACCGTATACGATTCTAGGTTTCTTCCCTTTTATATTTGCAAAGACTCGATCCTCCACGGATTATGTACATCTTTCCCTCTAACCGTTAAGCTCGAAGGCTATTGCAGCACGACAATTCGTCGTAGCACGTCGTTTTTAATTTCAAACGAAATTGGATTAACGCTAAACCTATTGACGCTTCGTCCTTGACGCAGGACACGCTAGAGATTTTTCTTAGGAAATAAGAAGCAAACTAGAAATAAATACCGAAGAATATATTTTATGCGTATCTTATGAAAGTATCCTAGATCGTAATATGTAATATATAATTAAATTAATTAATTAATTATATATATATATATATATATATTCCAATTATAATATGTAATCATAGACTAGGAAGCGATCTGATAACGTTTAAATATGGTAAAATTTGCGTAGGAATTTGAAAGCGGTCAATTCGACCGCTGTGGTAGCTTTAGCGTTAAGCGGTAGATTTCTCTGTAACATATTCTAGAAACGTACGAATTATTATTGTCCCAAAAGTTGCTTTCGTTTCATAAGGAAATTATGCACGCGCAACGTTTGTCGTTTTATATTTTATTTTATCGAATTGCGTACGATCGTAACGACAGAAGCGGAACCAAATGGATCGTAGAAAATTCAACAAAATAATATCAAAGAAAAAAGGCTCGCGCGTCTAGTATTTGCTTACGAAACGAAAGAAACTTTTCGGACGACCCAATAGAAACGTTCATTCACGAGTATATTCACTCGTGCGATTTACGAATAATCAATGACGATCGTACTCGGCACTAACATCGGTAGATTGCGGTCTTGCGGTTACGCTATCGGATGCTCAGTCTTGGCTTTCCGTATCATCCGTATCGGTATCGAGATCGAACAGGATACGTGGAACGAAACAGTGGTTTCCAAAGTGCGAATAGGAACCTTCGGCAAGAGTCTAATTCCTTCGATACGATTCAGATCGACGGTCGTATTTAGTTGTAAAGTAGGAACTTGTGGTTGTAGGTCGCGTCGTTGAAACATTTTTTAACGTTTCGCCAGCATTGCGGTTGTTTTCAATGGATCCTTTGGCATTGGTCCTGGCGTTATACGATAAAACTGTCTGCGATGCTGGCGAAACGTTGAAACACCGTTCGCGAAAAAACGTGGATTACGGGAAAGATATAAATTACGAAACGTTGGGTCGCGGAAGCTGGAAAGTTACGTAAAAGTCGCGTAAAATTTTCGGTACTTGGTTTGTACACGTATAAATGGGATAATAAAGCTATATGTATCGATTATGCAACAGCTACGTTACGAAAGCTGATAAAGTTTCGTAGAAAATTTTCGCAGAAATCTCTTAGGTTTGCTAGGTCGTCGCGAGTTCACGCGCTTGCTGCTTCTTTGCTGCTTTTCTTTACTAAAATTGCTTTGGGCGAATATTATAGGTTGCAACAAAAGTTGTCAAAAGTACGGAATCTTTCGCAAAACTTTGAAACGAAATACCGTTGCATCGTTGAATTTAGTCGATCATTGACAGCGAATAAAACGCTTCTCGTTTAATAAAAAAAGGAATTTTCTCGATTACTTGGTATCTCTGAATGAATTTTTCCAGCCCAGTTGTAAGACGAATTTCTCACCTCAAAAGTGAGTAGGATAAAGTACCATGTACGTTCATTGCTTGCGGCTGTATTATTGGCACGAGATCGAACGATTACAAATTGATCGGTACATTCTTATCGTGGACAAATTTACGAGCTGTAATGTTGCAACCGTAGTCGAAACTGTACATTACCATGCATTGGTACTTGGGTAACCGATGCAATTTGATCAAGTGTTTGATATTTTCGTTACAGTTTCGAAGAACGATTTCGGGGAACATTTTCCTGTTATTAATTCTCTGCCTCTCGTTCTAATTGGCAGCGGATTCCCTGCTAAATTTTTTACCAAAATACGAAATATATCCGCGTTATCGAATGTACAATATAACTATGAAACAAACGCGCGCTTTGGTCGCTCTGGGCTCCTAACATTAAACAGGCGCGTTTAAAGTTACCTAACTAACGCATTATATACGTGTACTAATTGATATTACCCATACTAATTGCACGTACGTGGCTGCCTGACATACGATCGGACGCTAAAATTAGACGAAAAAGTTCCCTTCGAAATATATTTTCCACGCTTGCGGTAAATTATAAGTGTGCAAATATCTATGGACGGTAGCGTACATGGGGCAACACGGTATGAACATTGTGCTTCACCGTGTCGTAGCTTCGAATTGACGGCGTCGGTGTATTAGAGCGGTATAACGATGACTGTCGGTGCCGGACGATAAATTTTAGAAAATCCTCGAAATAGAATGGCGCGGACGAGAGGAGTGGCTCCCTGTGAAAAAGCCAGCGGCACGACCTTGGCTCATCTATAGATTGTTGCTGCGTCTAAATTCGTACCACTCCCGTGTGCACGAACAATCATAATGTTTCCGCAACGATACATCGTCCACCGATGTTCCGAAAGCATAAAGAACGTTACGTCTCGGACAAGTGGTTTTCCTCGTGTCACGATATCGTTCTTGCCCGGCACTCGTGTTAATTCGCCTTATATTATTCGCCGGATACAACAATGAACATCCGAATGAACATCCGATCTTCGATCTTTCGCTGTACCGAAACCCAAAACTTCCTACTTATTTGCGTTCGCCTCGTTTTCGTCCAATTATTTTTATCCTTCCTATCTACGATAATAATTCTTTGGCAACCGATCTTCGGTTCGACATTTCTCCGTGCGGACAACTCGTTGGCAAAATACCGCCGAGACGATTTCCTTCGGACAAACGTCGATTACTTTGTGCAATTAAACGTACGACTATCTGGTCAGGCGACGCGATACGAAATTTCTGCCAAACTATCCGATTTTCTTCTGTTTAAGTGTAAAATCCCGGCTGATAGAAAGGAAATCTTAGAGCCATAAATCTTGCTGCCTGTTAGCGTGGCTAAAACGTTGGCGAATTGCAGAGAGCGTGTTATTGCTTGGAAAGCAACGGTATCGAGTTTCTTACGCGAGAAGCGCAACGTTGTGGGACGCCGTGAGTCAGCTGGGCGATTCGAATTCGCGCAAACCGCGCGTCCAGCTAATAATTGATCGCGATACGTATTTCATTCGCCATGCAAACGTATATTTAAAGAAAAACGCGGTGTTCGTAAGACGGGAATCGGTTCACGCGTACCGTGTTTGAAAAGGTTAAAAGGCCGCGCTTCCCGCGGCTGTTATCTGGCTGACGGGCGTCAGATGGTGGATCTGCTCAGGTTCACAGATGTCACGGTGACTCGCGTTATCGCGTGAATTATCTCTGAATTTTTGCATAATGTTAACGCGATGATTCATGCGTGTCGAACCGAATAAAGAATCGAATAAAACAGTTTCCTCCTCCTCCTCCTCGAAGAAGAAGAAGAAGAAGAAGAAGAAGAAGAAGAAGAAGAAGAAGAAGAAGAAGAAGAAGAAGAAGACGACACGCCCGACAGAAATTATTTATCGACGGTCGTTAAATTGTTTCTTTTTCTTTTTACGGAACATCTTTCCGCGATGCATTCATCGACGCTCTCTACGGTAAATAGTAAACGCGAGGAAATAGATGGCGTATGTTTCGTCGCAGTATGTTTCGAAGGAAGATGTTTGTTAGGCGTCGAATAATCGTCGTTCTATTGGGAAGTATGAGAGACAATGAGAATCCGCTCGCTATCTTCTCCGGAAAGTGTCGCTCGGAAATATGACGGAATTTGCTCGCGAGTGGATCGATCGCAAGCGAGATAAACGAAGTTGGCTGCGATCGAATTTCAACGGTTTATACGTGCGCGCTGTCCGTAAGAAAGAAAAAGTTAATGGAGGACAAGTTGAAAGGCGAAAATACGCTTCGCTCGAGAACACGGCACGCAATTTCGTATCGGCTTGGACACAAAGGAAATTAATTTCGCCGCGCGTATAATCGATGCGAACGAAACAGCGTTCTATCGGTTCGTGTAATTTGTTAGCATCGCGACCATTCACGGTTCGCGTATATAGTTTCTAACGTTACGACGAGGCACACAGTCTGCGGAAGACAAGTTCACTGATTGCCACGGAGGAAGATTTACGCCATTGCATCAACCGTTAATCGAACGATATTAATTCGCAGTCTACTTGTTACGCTGTTAGGTCGTAGGATATGGAGATTAGAGCTGCGTGGGTCCAAAGTACGTTAATAGGTAACACCGATCGGCTGGAAACCTTTATTAATAGCTCTGTCTCGCTAACGAACCTATCGTGGCGCTGCTTCGCGTACGATCGACGTGAAAATTTTCGTACTTCCCAAGATAGCTTGTTTCGGATACGAGGCGCGCAGCGTTTCTACTGTCGCGTGTGAAGTGGCTACTTCTCCTTATTTTTAGCGTGTCTCCATCGTGCAAGTTTCTATTTCGAACACAAAGTGGTTCCTTTGCGTCGTTTATCTGTACATATGCGCTAGGTTAGAATAATAAGGTACACGTATATTTTACGATTACCACGAGACAAGCGGATGTCCTCGACGAGGCTACGGTATCGCGTACTCTGCCAACTCGTCGATCGAACGCGTCCACCGACGAGTTAAATTCAACAAATAAATTAAACCGTATCTCTCCGCCTCCCATCCCTCAGCAATAAGTTTGTTCTTCGACGATGCGTCAAAGTGCGAATGCTTCGTCAATAGGCAGTATTTTATTGGTTGGGTATCGTTGGTGACGGGTTGTGCGTTCGCGCGACGCTTATAGAGCGACGCCATCTTTCTTTATCTTTGTCGAATCATGTACAGACGTCGGTGAATCGTAGGAACAATTTATACGCGACTTTGATCTTTCGTTCGGTTGTTTGAAAAGTTCATAGCGTTTCCGACGATCAGTGTTAATCTTTCCGATGCCTTAAATTCGTTCAAGCTAATTTTCGATAGCACGAAAGAGATATATGCACGAACATTTACATAATTCCCACGTGTGACACGTACAAGTAAAAATAGAAATAAAGATAACTCGATGTTCCATAGAACGCGTACGTACGCTTTTTTTTTAGCAAACGGATACCTTCTGTGCAAAGAAAGGATTAAGTTCCGATAACGATTTCGCTCAAATATAGCGAAACGCTGAATTCGTGCTAGTCGAACGTCACATGCGCGAGTTAAAGCGAAAAGCGTTCTCTCCTCTCCGAGGAAAAGACAACGCGCGTAATAAAACGATAACTCTAGAATTTCTCTTAAACTTCGCTACGAACTGTTCGAACAATCCTGAACAAAATATGTGTTAGTTTATTATGACGCAATAGCGTGGTTGGAAGAATTAGCGTGTGTTGTGCATATCTGTTGGAAAATGCTGTACCTTTCCGACGTTGTAGTACGTTTCGAATTCGAAGATAGCCAAAGCTGAGAGATAACATTGACAAATGCTTCCATTTGGTGGAACGCACGAAAAATGTTACATCTGTAAGCACGAGTTGTCGCAAATTCTATTACTTTCGTGGACGCAGGTTGTCGCGTATCTGCTCTTTTCCGGATTGATCGCATTCCGAGCGAAAACGAAACGTGCGACGCCATGACGCTTTCTGACGAACAATTTTGCAGCTCGGTTGGAAATTTTACCGTTTTAGTTTCAACTTTGTATTCGCAAAATTTGTCGACATTTCGAGACACGTTGATTCTGCCACTGCTTAGAAAATTTTTCATGGTCGAATGTTCAAGGGGTTGATACATTTAGGCAAAATTACCGAACTTTATGTAGGCATTTACTGCGAATTGTTTAATAACGTTGGCGTGTAATATATATATATATATATGTGTGTGTATAGTCCGTTGATTTCGTCGATGCCTTTTTCAACAACGGGCGGCTTTGTAGCGATAGAATAGCGAAACAAGGGATCAGAAATGTATTGAAACGTGATTGTTACGTTTTACGGATAGAGAGCTTGTGAAAAGTGGGCAACGTTTGCCGAGTTTATAGCGAGTTTGTGGCGGAAATGTAAGACTAACGTAAAATATAACGATAAATGTTATGCGTGAATATTTGATACGTAAATTCATAGTTTAATTAAGAGACTTTAATTGAACAACGCAGAAATATTAAGTAGCGCGATTTGTTCCGAAATTTGACGCATTTCGAGATACTCTGTATACGTGGTTCAGAATCGAACGTTATCGAATGGCATCGAGTATAATTCGGCAAGATACATTTTTCTCGATCTCTACGAAAGTACGTAACAACAATGCGTTCTAACATTGGTCGATAGATGGCGAAATTGTATACGTTTACAGGAAATTTGGAGACGTGAAAATGCACAGAATACATAATACAGATAAGATTTCATTGGTATTTCTCGCTTCAGTTTTGAACCACTTGGTCAATTTCACGTCATTTTCACGGACAAGGGGAAAGAACAAGGAACGTAACGAAATAATTTTATCGAAGAACATGAACTTCGATGCTTCCGTCTGCCAATAGAAAACAAGCCTCGACAAGTTTAACCGTATTGTTGGCGACGTGATATTTTTTACCAAGGATCGGTAAAGATAATCGTTCTGCCGTACGTTGATGTTCCTCCGGTTGAAAACTGCAAAACGCTGGAACAAAATGAGAAATGTCTGCTTCCATTGTTATCAGGACGACGAATACCCAGTCATTTTATTAATATGTACTTAGATGCATCGTTGCGCGCTCGCCTGTTACGTATCACGGTTTATTACTCGTGACGTAATTCGATCTTAGACTAACGAAAAATAATGGAAGTGGGAAGAAATTGGCAACGTTCTCCGTGTCTTGTTTCAGCGGAACGGTGCATCTTGTGTTTAACCGGCGCACCAAACAATCATTTTTAACCAGTATCGTTTTAAATAAACTCGTCTTGTATTTCTGCCTCGTAATCAGCGAAAATAGAAATTCCATGTTTTTCCCCTTCGTATCTGAATCCGTGACCCATAAGCGTGTACGGTTATTAATTCGAAGCGATATCGTTATTAATTCGTTGCTGGCAGAATTTGGAAAGCCGTCTCTTAACAAGGTTGTCTCGCGTATAGTCGATAGCGTTGTTTTTGCTGTACGTTTAGCGGAACCGGCAAATTATTTTTCCATTCGCATCGCCGTGCAGAGACGCGCGCGTGTAGGCAGCGCACGTAACGACCAAAGGAAGGCTATTCGAATGCTTCGGGCATTCGTCTGAACGGAACGAGTATGCGTGACCTGCCAATTGTCGGCTCCAATCGTTTGCAGGCTCTTGAAGCGTGCTTTTTGTTAATAGCGCTCGTCGAAGCTCGTTAAACTAGCAGCAGGCCCAGCTGTCATTAAATGTGTCGTACACGCGCTGTGTTATCTTTCCGATGTCGATACCAGTTGGAAATAATTAATCCCGGTCGCCCATACGTCCCGTGTATCGTTTCGAGCTTAACTCGCGATTACAGGCATCGATCCTTTCGCTTTGAGTTTCAGCTTCACTCGGTTCAACTCGGTTTCTTGCTCGGTGAACGACAAACGCTCTGTCGTTCGAAAATTTCACGTCTACTCGCCAATGAAATTGCACTCGTCATTGGCAACGAGACACGAAGTTTGCACGTTAGATGACGCTGAACGAGGTCCGCGCGCCGTCTCAGCGTTAAATCGACTCGAGCCGTAACTCGTACGAAAGGATCTCTCGAAGGCTTGCGACCGAAGCCGCCGTTTTTGCAAATAGACGCCGGTTAAAAGGGGCGATCGTGGGTTTCAAGAGCGGACAGCTAGTCGTACGATTCGTCTTTAGTGGAACGCGGATAGAGTTCGTCGAGGATCCTCGGCGGACCCACGCGATCGCAGCGTTTAGCTGTCGCGAGATGGCGAAAGCGGCGTTTCGACGCGTAAAGCTTTCGTTTTCGCGGCGAATCCAGAGATCGCGATAGACGGCGGAGGAAGTTGAAGTTGCGGAAGCTCGACGATGCGAGCAAAGTCGCTCGATACGTACATATATTTTTCTGGAGTGTTTGCGGCGAGAGGGAAACGTATCGTCGTTGCGTAACTGAAACTTAAACGAAGAGAGATGTGTACGTAACCGTTGGTTAGATAGTCGCTCGTCGTTAAAGTAGATCGTCCACCGAGCCCAGTAGGCAAATGTCTCGCACGAAACGACATCTCACGCGATCTTTCAAGATTATTTAAAGAAAAGAAAGAATGCTGTACCCGTTTTAGTGTACTCCCGAGTCGTTCGACCGTTATCGTCAAGCTATCGTTTAAATGTCAACCTGTATCGAGGTACGTTTTTGTGGGCCCCATACTTACTGTTGCTGCTGCTGTTGCTGTTGCTGTTGTGGCTGCTGGAACAGGCGCAAGAGGAACCGAAAAGAAACCACGAAACGACGCTTGTGCTCGTTCAATGACCGACCATTTGCTCGCCCAGGCATCCAGCTAGAAACTACGAACAAAGAGACAACACCGATATCGCGTGTTCTTGATCGAGTATCTTAGCTTCAGATCGCCGGTTTAGCGACGCGCAAACAAATGCAACTTGGAAGAATCAAAATACGCGAATACCCGTTGCCATGATCTACCGTTGAATGGATCGTTAAGCCAGCCTTTAGCGAATACAATAAACGTTAAACTAGTTTTCAAAGCAATAATTACGTGGCAAGGGGCGAACGTCCACTCGCATCGTATCGTATCGTATCGTCACCTCGATGTACGTTTCGCTGTTTCTTTTCGATTCGTAGCTATGACCGCCCGTAAGGATGTACCTTTAAATTAAATGAATATAAATATAAATGAATATATAAATAAGTAAATATATATAAATATATATAAATATATATATATATATATATATATATATATATATATATAAATATAACGAGAAGAGAAATAACAAAGAATCTAAATGCGGATCGAAGTCGCCGAATTACCTGAGGTTCGCTGCAATTCGGCCTCTTTGACGTCTATGATCCGTGAATAATACGGGTCAATTGTATATGTATAAATATAGATAATACTATGGAATCATGAACCGAAACGTGGCTAAGTCTGTCTGTGAATATAATATCAAGTATGTAAACAAAGATGTGTTTTAGGCTATTTGTATTTCAACTAATTTGAGCTGATTGTTTACGTATCCCTGGTACTTACGAGTGATTATACGATAAATACAAATAAATTAATGAAATAGTTAATTGACTTGTCTTTTCTACCACGATCTAACGCGTTGCTTACAGGATTCTCTGCTTTTCCATTTGATCTTCGTTCTAGCCAGCCAGATGCAGCCAGCCGTGCAGGTAAGTTGTTGGAAATCGTACGCGCACCGAACGAATCCTCGTTGCGCCGATTCAACGGGCCTGTAATTAATTGCACGTTTAGCGTGAAATTCGAAAGATTAACTAGCTCTCGTTCTACGAGCACGTGCGTTTCAGCGACGTTCATTCGCTGTAACTTCGCTCCAAACGTTCGTCATTGTTCTTCCTTCGTACGTATCGTTTACGCGCTTCTTATTTTCGACTTAAAATCGCTTGTTTCGCGACGATTACGCGGCAACTCCGCGAACCACGCTTCGCGTCTGTCTTTGCCGCTCTTAGACAGCATAGGACAGATATACGGTCGCGTGCGGCTCGCCCAGCAAAATATCGCTCGTACGCGGTCAGCCTTGTACAGTATCGTCGTTGCTGGATATCAACAGAGTTCAGTTTTCCTTTTACACGCGACCGGTTGCATTGGATAATCGAGATACGAGTCTCGTATCTCGGTTACTTGTTTATCGCTTGGAATTGCCTTTAGCTCGGTCGAGTCTTCAACCGATTACGCAATTGGATTTTCTTCGTCGTCGAAAAGCCAAGATTAGGCGAACAATACGCGAATGAAGTACGATCATTCCGAGTTGCGTAATAATCATCGTAATAATCTGCGACGCTTGCAAAAATTGACGGTGGAAATTCAAATTGCTCGATATCGACGCTCGTAAGTTATAGGGGTAATCGTTCGTTTCTCCGCGCCTACAAAAGTGTATCCGTTCCCAACAGATATTACACGCGCCTGATCGATGCTGCTACCGTAGAAAAATTCACTCGATACGAGAAATTGAAAACGTACGGCGACGTTGTTTCAAATTCCTTTCGTCCAGTTGCGCGCTTGTTTTTACAGTTGTTTTGTATCTTATATCGCCAAACCACTCTCCGATATGTACATGCTTTTTTGTTTCATAGAATCAGCGTATATACAGGGTGCGGCATTTTAAACAGGTCACCCGAATAACTCGTTTGTTTTTGAAGATAGGAGTACTCCGAGAAAATTTACTTTCCGTTGCAGTTGACTTTCGGTGACGTAACTTCGTAATGGGTCATTGTGTTCGCCTTGAAACACTCTATCAGAATGTAAAGAAAAAAAAAAATACCGTTCCATTTAAAAAAAAACAGAGTCGACCTTCGTATCTCCTCAACGCCTCCACCTACGGAAAAATTGATAATAGCAGATTACGAGCCCCCCGATACCAAGTAACTTTGGTCTGATGCACTTTCTCTTATCTTCGAAAACAAGCTAGTTATTCGGGTGACCTGTTTAAAATGCCGCACCCTCTATATATACGTATAATACAGTGTCAAAGTAATCATTAACCAACCGATAAACCTTCGGAATCGCAATGCAATTTTCAAGAAATTCTCCAGGCACGTTCGATAACGTAGGTTTTTGTATTCCTGAAATTTGTATCGCATTTGCACATCGGCTGCAGCCTTTTGTGTAACTCCGGTTTCCCACGGGAACCGCGAAGATGCAGTAAAAGGGAAAAGGGAAAAGGGAGAAAATGACAGAGTTCTGCAGCGTGTCTGCGGTAGGTAAATAATTGGAAGACAAGCCCTCCAATTAGGTAGGGTTGCCGATTCTTGAAGAACCGAAGAATGTACTGCGACATTCGTCGTTCGGCCAGCGCTGAATAACGATATTAAACGATGCGACGCGTCTGAATGGCGCAATTATTGTTTAAACGTACGCTTCTCCGAGCTCGGCTGTGAATCGAAGTTAGCTCCAAATTGAGCACCAACTCGATTTAGTCTGCACACAAAGGAGTGCATGCAGAAACGTAACGTTTACTTTGTACGCGTGTGCGCATCGGTCGATGCGGTTTTAACGTGGACTTAGAGATAGATGTATCAACCGGCAACAGAATCAAGCGCCAACGTAATAATCGCGTTATATCTACTTCGCGAGCAATTAGAAGCTGCACATCCGCAACGCGCGCTCCAATAAGTATATGCGTGTAATAATTGCACAGGAATATCCTGCAATTTCTCGCTGACGATTGCAATCTTTTCCTCGGCACCAAAAGACCTTGTACGCCGGCTTTCTTTTTACCAACCTATTGTTTCTTTCTTTGAACAAACGTATTGCTTCTTCAAACGCGTGCAAGCGGGATATTTTTTAATCAATGTTAGTTAAGTGTGTTTGCGTTATTAATTGTCAAGGTTTTCCCTCTAGCAGGGAGTGGAAGATATTTGACAAACGTAGAAGAGCACGGAGTTTTACCAAATTTTATCGATCGCAACTTCTTCGTACCGGAAACTTTAACTTCTTATTAAAAAAAAAAAAAAAAAAAGAGAAAAAGTTTTTAACGAGCTAAAAAGATGCGAAAAACGGATACGTCGAAATATAATTCCAACTTGGTATTTATTTAGCGGTAAAAATATTCAGCTGGAAACAAGTAACCGTGTGGCGACTGCCAGAAAACACCTGGCAACTGCAGAGGGTTCAGTCGCGAATAACACGCTGTCTGAATAGATTTTTTTCAATTTCGCGTATGAAACTTTGTAACGAGACGTTTTTAATGAAAATTCACCCGGCGAACGTGATACGCGATGAACGTCAAATACATATTTATCTTTCCACGTAGTAAACGGAGATCTTTATGCGCGTAAAAATATACCGCGTTGGATATTCCAATTAAAATTCCAATCTGATACGCCAGTTCTTCTTTCCATTCGACTGGAATTACATTTTTTATCATAGAATCATAACGCGTAATTAGCTCTGACAACGAGGTGAAAACTTATGCATGGATTTAATAACGCATCAGTTCTTGGCCTGTTTTTGTTCGCACTTAACACATTTCCGAAATGGGACGACGCGAAACCTTGGTTTCGTAATTCTCTCTACTCACCCGGCAGTCGTTATCTCTTTTTAATTGCTTTCTGTTTGACTTCTAAACTTTGGGTACGATCGTATTTCCAACAAACTCGATGTCGCAAATTGCTAGAAATATTTGCTTACGTTCGTTCTTCTATTAGCAAGCGTTATCGGCTACCTTCGCAACCACGTATCTTTTTATTTACGTTCGAGCCTTGTTCCACGAACAAAGCGTAAAATGTAGGTAATACGCGCGAGGAAGGAACACGTCGATTAAGAATCGGTTTGAATAACGCGAAATGGAAAGCTCGGTTTGCCAAAGAAGAAATACGGATAATTACGTTGCGAGATCGGAAGAGGATAATTCCAGCGCAAGATCGTCTTAAGCACGCTGGAGCGCGCGAACGAGACGAACACCCACACCTAAACTAATTGTTCGATCGAGCCAAGCCAGTTCCTTCGTCGAAATCGCGAAGACCGTTAAATTGCTGCCGGAGGCCTCGTATCTCCGCGTCGAGCTCGCCGCGAACGCGTTTCCCATTTCCCACGAAACTCCGTATGGCGTACATCGCGATCAGATATAAATCATACGAAAGCAAGAAGATTCGATCGATACATCGACCGACGAAACAGACACGTTTTACGGGTCTACGATTTACGGCGGTCTGGCTGCTTCGACGTCGTTGCCCGGCAGACAGCAGGTTGCTCGACAGTTTCCTCCGCTATGCCGCTTCTGCCTATATCCCATTTTGGTTTTTGTCGCGAACCGAGAATATCGATGCGGCGACAGAACGTTTGGATCAAATGGACAGATGATGCGACTTACGCGCTTTCGCGAGAAATACGTCGGTGTATTTTTGTGCGTCGTTGCTTTCGCTCGCACAATGGAACCGCCCAGCGTTCGAGGTGAAGCTTTTGGCAGCGGCTGTTTTTTGTGCAACGCGTTCCTCGAAAACACGACAGACCGAAGTAACGAGAATACCTGAGTTTTTTTCAAGAATGGTCGAGCTTTCGCGGCCATAGGCGGTGAAGTAGCTCGATGTTTGTACAGATTGATTGCTTTCGCGGCGAAAAACCGATCGAATCGGTTGGTTGCAAAGGAAGAGGTCGATAGAAATTCCTTCGCGACTCGATGTAAATTTTATGCGTCCGCATAGAGACGCGTTGGCGAGAACGATCGACTCGGCTCGCGAAGATCAACGACGGACGCTCGGCGGAGGAGCAGGCAGAGAAATTGGCCGCTTTACTTTTTCTGCGCCTTTGTGACGCTTTTACGACGCTGCGGAGTGCCGAGAGCGACCACGACGGACGCTGCTAGAAATTCGCGCTCTTCGATCGCTAATCAGCAAACTTCTGGCGAACAGCAGGCGCGAAATTAATTTTAGAGCTACGCGACCAACCGCTAGCCTGTTTGCCAGAGTACGATGATCGTGTCCGTGCCACGGTCCTTCGCTTGCGTAACGATGTAACGTTACGTCTACGTAATTATATAATGGCACGATATATTCCAAAGGCCGAAGTCGGATCGATGTCTGCGCTCGTGCACGGGCATCGTAAGACGCTTGCGAGGTCCTGTACCAGTCCGCTTCTTCGTATCCATCGGGCGACCGCGATCGATCGGAATCGTTCGTTGCCACCGTGACTACGGCCGTGAACGATTCCTCGATTCGTCGAATCACGATTTTTGAGGTCGCACGATCCGTCCAGCCATCGCGACTCGGGCTCGGCGAAAAGATTCTTCAGGGAACGAACGTCGAACGTTTGCGCGTCACGGGACGAAGTTGACGCGCGTGTACTTGACGCCGGTGGGAAAAGCGAGGCGAAACGTGGCCGTTTCGTGGAATTGCTGCTCGTTGCTGAAAGTTTCGCCGAAATTTCACTCGGATCCGGAGTTTCCAAACGGGACTGATCGTAGCGTGGCTTTTCCAGGGTTTGGAAAATAATTGGCGGGAACGAGAGAGGCCGAATGGCTCGATCGCGTTGCGTCTCTCTTAACCGTGCGTTGCGTAACGCGCTCGAAACGACGTGGTAGCGTGTTACGTGGTTTCAGTAAATTTAAAAGCCAGGATCGATGAATGAAGCGCACGCCTCCTGTGTTCGTGTTTCTATCGGCGCGTCGTCGATTGGGTGGATAGAAAGAGAATAAACGGGAATTTGCGTCACGTGAAACGGAGCTGCAGATATTTTCCATTGTATTCGGCTTCGTCGAGTACATAAACGTTCGGATATTTGGGATCGGTGTTAGTGCAGCTACTTCTTTATTCGTTTTTTATCCTTCAATTTATTCAATTTATTCAAAGACACTTTTATTTCAACGTTTCTCGCAACACCGCCTGCGAAGCTTCCTATCGATCAGCGTAAAGATGTATATTTTCAGTGGATCGAGTGCAAAAGTGAAACGTGGATTATTTGCATTGCGCAACCTTCATAGCGCGCGAACAACGAAATATTTTCAGTCGGTATCGTTGCCATCATTATTTCTTCTCTTTATGCCCTTCTTCGCTTTTACTCGAAATCCTTCTTCGCGAAACTCGCCATATTCGCATTCCGATTCGTACACGTTACAACAATATCATTCCGGAATATCGCGCGAGAAATTAAATATTTCTTGCGCGCGAGCTTAATTGCAAAAAAAAAAAAAAAATACGGAAGAAAAGAAAGCATTCGGATTAGCTTTGATTCGTCCATTTTTGGATCGTCGATGATTCGACGAATAAATCGTCCATGATTACTCGCGCACGTTCGATCGTCTTAGGCGGCATTTACGAGCACTCGAAGTAACGAGCCGAGATGGCAGCGAGGGCAATGGCAACGAGTCGCCTAAACGGGTGTTAACCTCGCGCAAGGTGTCGTGTAACGTGAATTTTTGCTTAGACGCACGAGTTACTCGCCTCCGTTAGAATGCGTATGTCGTTGAAGGACGAGGCGAGTTCGTTGACACGGTGTCACTGTATCGTGTCACTCGTTGAGATTAGAGCCCTTCTTTTACAAGCGGTGTCACGAATTCTCTACGGTCGTGCGTATTCAACGACTGGAATATTTTCTTCAAATCGTGCTTCTCTGAAGAAACAAGCAGTTTCACTTACAAGCTAATCGTAACGTGTCTCTCCGTCTTTCGTCTGACGTTCGCCGTTTCGCGTTGCAGAAATCCATCTACCGATCTGGGCTTGTTAACGGAATTTAGACGAAACGAGCGAGTTCGTATCGCTTCTTGAACGTTTTATTTCATCTCGAATCGCTCTGCTGCGTGACGTAAGAGGATACAAGGCACGTATACGTTAGAAGCCATTAAACTCGCAGCCTTTTGTTACGAAAGATAGGCAGACTTTTCTATCGACAAGAAAATGTAATTTCCAATAGCAGACTAGGTAAAGGGAATTGCTGCGTCCGTGTTTGCGGAGCACGGTACAAGTTCGGTTGATAGCAGCAGTTGTTAAGAATAAATAGAACGTGTCGTCGCTTGCGAACCCTATGAACGTTATTGAATCGGTTCAGCGCGTTCATCCTTGATCCGCATCGTCGTTCTTGTGTAACAAATCCAAGCTAATCTCGAGGTTCATACAGGTGTAAGATGTCCATCGAAGGTCAAAGTGGGGTTTCGAAAATTTCATTTCACCTGACATCCAGCACTCTGTTCTTTTTATCCGCTAAACGCGCAATACAAATTACAACGTAAACGCGCAACCGCTTGCCGCGTTCCAACAGTTTTGCAAACGCGGTGGCTGCCCTGCAGATCGAAATATTATCTCGTCGCAGTATCGTACGACCGACGATTGACATTTTTTTCTCCGTTCAACGTTCGCCTGATGTTATTGAAATTTGTCTTGTATCGGAAACGCGCCGAGGCTGTTTCTCAGTCCGAAAGGTGTCTTTCTCTTACAGACGCGTCTTTTACGACGATGCACCTTTATGCAAACGTGAAAGCTAATCTGTCGAACGTTGCGATCTGTATCTTGATAGAAGAAAATGTCAGAATAAAACGACAAATCTAGTTTATGCATTATTTCCTTGTAAAACGAAAGAAACTTTTCCCACGACCTAATAATATTAACGTTACGAGTGTCGCGTAATTTTCGTGACACACACACACACACACACACACACACACACACACACACACACACACACACACACACACACACACGCACAAGAGTAAAAGAAAATAGTCCTTCTATTTATTTATGGTTTTAATTTATAACCGGTACAATTAGTTTATTGAAGAATGATACAGCGCTATGTAACTCGTGGCAACTCGACTCTCCATTAACGACTCGACTATATATCTCCTTTTTTTAATTTATTTATTTTATAATTACCATCAATTCTGTTCAGAATTTTCAGTAATTAGCCTGGTGTTTACAATGTCGTGTGTTTTAAGCGTTTAACGGATGTTTCGTTCAATCGAATCTGGTGCTTAAATCTAGGGGGTAGTGTTTTTTTAGCCTGCGGATCTGGTCCGTCGTGTCAAGTACGAATACAGTTTGAGTTGGTCCAGATGCGCACGCCAACAGTGTTACCTGGTAACTGAAAATCCCGAAGCCATCGTTGCCTGTCTATCTTCTACGGTTGTCATGCGACTGTCTTTTGTTTATGGCCCGTCGACGGCTTCGGTGATCGAGAAAACTAAAGAGAATAGATTTTTTTTTTTATTTGCAAGAAATTACAGTCAATTCTAAAAAGTATTTTAGGAAAGTTAGTTTTTCTGGCATGTTACAATGTCACGAATATAAAGAGTTTATCGCATGGTTGCCATGCGACTGTCTTTTGTTTATGGCCCGTCGACGGCTTCGGTGATCGAGAAAACTAAAGAGAATAGATTTTTTTTTTATTTGCAAGAAATTACAGTCAATTCTAAAAAGAATTTTAAGTAAGTTTTTCTGGCGTGTTACAATGTCACGAATATAAAGAGTTTATCGCATGGTGCCATGCGACTGTCTTTTGTTTATGGCCTGTCGACGGCTTCGGTGATCGAGAAAACTAAAGAGAATAGATTTTTCTTTTTTTATTTGCAAGAAATTACAGTGAATTCTAAAAAGAATTTTAAGTAAATTTTTCTGCCGTGTTACAATGTCACGAATATAAAGAGTTTATCGCACGTTTCATTCTAATTGAATCTAGTGCTTAAATCTAAAGGATAGTGTTTTTTTAGCCCGCGGATCTGATCCGACGTGTCAAGTAATCGAGTGACTAGGTTTAGGTGGTTGTCGACTCGTGTGCTATATCTATCGCTGAATTTGCATGTTTCTTCTTCGACCGTGGGTATCTTGAGGTCGCGATGTATCGTTTCGTTGGTAACGTACCAAGGTGCGTCTAGGAGTGTTCTTAGTGTTTCGGCTTGTAGTCGTTGGATATATATTCCCTATACGTGCGTTTCTGGTCTTCTGGTATCACCGCCACGTTCGTGTTCCGTAACCGTCTCCGATCGCGGTCTTTTTGATAACCGCCTTACCGAAAGACCGACGATGCAGATCAACGGGCCGCTTGGTCCATCGAAGTTTCCCGACCTTTTCGGTCTGTCGGCATTTAGACTTTCGCGCAACAATGTACATAATTGGTCGGGTATTTCTGGACGATCTTTCGTTATATTTTACTTTGAGATTTATTGCATAAAGTTGGCATGGAAATTATATAATTCAGCCGTGATGGGGATGTCGCGCGAGCGACGTTTCCGTTGCTACGAGTCGTTATAACGACTCTTTGTTGAACTAACGCGACGACGATATTAAATCAGCACGAAACAATGTAACGATAAACGTTCGATCGACACCAACGCGGCGACCGCGTCGTGCGTTGTTCGTTCCGACGTAGCCACGCGAATATGAATGATTTTTTTGTAAAACAGTGACGCGCAGAAGGGCGATAGGTTGATGATAGAACGACAAAACATCGTCGAATAGGAACGAAGCTTGCATTCGTCGTTTTATCAGAGTATGGGATTTTATACGGGACGTTGCTCGTAACGTATGTGGGTCAGTACAGAGTACGTGGAGAACGAGAGTTTGATGTATGAGCCACGTGTCAGAAATAGACACGTTGCTCCGGAGAAGATGGATATTCCCTCAAACGACGGATATTCTTTTTTAACAAGCAAAAAAAAAAAAAAAAAAAGAAAAAAAGGAGGAAAACAGAAATACGAGCATACGGAAACAAAAAACGACGAAACTCAAAACGCGTCTTCGTTAGAGGCTGTTTACAGAAGTAGTTTGCAGAACGTGCTCGTAAATCGAGTTGCAACTATCGATGGCCGATACCGTTCGATTGTTTCAGTTTACGCGAGTACAACGCAGGTGACGAGCTTTTCGATGACCACCGCAAGCTTCCAACGCGATTTCTTTTTTACGTTTCATAGTTGACTATCGTTTAACGCTTCAAGAGGAGACCCGGTCGTTTTCCGTCAAATCGTTTCTATACCGTCGCTTCTTCACAAAATTCCTTTCGTCCAATTTTACTCGCTCGCGTGAATATCGTTCGTCGTTCGAGAATAACGCAAGTGCGAGAAGGCGCTTGAAAATACGACGCGTAGTACATTGGAAACGATAAATAGAAAATTGAAAGTACCTGTTACACTACCACGAGATAGAGACACAGATACGCGCGTATTTTTCCATTGTATTCGTAATCGGTGTTGTCAAGTAGAGACATCGAAACACGTCGAATGGGTATCGGCGTAGCTACTTTTCTTTTACGCCCTTTTCCATTTCTATTCAAACGCGTTCGCTCTGTTCGTTATTCGTATTCGAGTCCGTACAATATTCGTAGAAGTTGCAGCATCGCAATTGCCAGGTGACTTCCAAATATTATTAACACAAACGGTAGTCGATAATTACTTTTGCTCGATCTGAAACGTCACGGTATTTGTGTGCACGGTCGCGACATCGCTAGGTGCAAGTTACTCGGATATAACGACTTACTAAACACGCGGTGTGTGTCTTCTTCTTGTCGAGTTGGTATATGGATTTCACTATGATGTGTAAGAAAACATTGTTAAGATGCTTTCCGCGAGCAACGACGAGAGACGTACCAACGTCTGTTGAAAACGTTACAGAGATACTTGAAAGAAGGATCTAACGAAATAAACAGACGTTGGATAAGGCAACGCGTCGTCCATTTATAAGACGTTATCTTTAACAATCGATTTTTCTGCAATTTTTCGTTTCACCTGTCGTAGCCGAATAGAACAACGTATAAATAGATGTTCTACAGCTTTTTTTCTCCTTCGGCGTACTAAATAAAAACGAACGCATTAATTCCAACGTAAAATAGTCTCTTTATAATCGTACTTTCCTCCATAATCCCACGATTCTCGGTTTTATTAATATTTCCTTAACGCAGATACGCGTACGCATACTTACCCACTCGACCGTATGCTGCGAACGATGAAATCAACTTTTATACAGGCCGTTCACGATTGTTACATTTCAATGATATCGCAGCGCAAAATATATATATATTCAGCTGAAAACGTACGATTACGTCGGTCGTCGATTAAGAAAATTGGAAATTGCGATAAAACGTGGTTATTGCCGGGCCACGGAGTCGCTGAACGAGAGACGGCCGATAACAAATAGAACATTGTCATCGAGATTCGGCACGGCAGACTTTGCACTCTGTGCGGAAGAAGCGGTCGCAAGGCGGTTTCGTCGTCCGCTTGCTCGCCGACTTTTGTTCGTTTTCGTTAAAAATAGTCGCGAAGCCGAGCGTAAATAGAAGCGGCAATACATTGTCGGACAAAGCGTAGGGGCACAGCGCGCTATTGGAGGCCGATAACGGGCAATTATTTTGCCGCGATCCCGCAACCACGGTTTTGTTTTATCGTGACGTGACGTTAGAGAAGCGCCAGTGACGTCACTGGATCCACTCAGCCGATAGACGGAAGTCAGCCAAGCGATAAACATATTTATTAAGTGTGTTAAGAGGGGACCTTTGGCGCAACCCGAGGCGCTCTTGCGCTTAACGTTTGCCTCGTTATTACAGTCGCGATCGGTCCGGTCCTTTTTACCTGCGCTTCAGTTTTTCGTTTGCCTTGTGAAAATTACGAAGATTCCACTGCTTCGCGCCGATCTTTTTTTTTTCGCTCCACGTCACCTCATCGTCGAAAATGTCAGCAAACACGTCTCTTCCGCAACAGTGGCACGTTTTTCGTACATCCTGTCTTCTCTAGACACCGAGACTGCCCACTGTTAGACGCGAGCTTGTCGCGATTCGATAGATAACTACTAGCTGGCTGATCGCAGGAAAGCTACTTAAACGACAGTAGCTTAGATACGTTACACGGAGCGATATCTTTCTAATTATTTTACAGGTTTCCGCTTGTATTAGGTTGTTTATAAGCAAGCAATAGACATTTTTCGTTTTCTATTATTTTACAAAAATCACGTACGATCCATTTTCTTCCGTTTCTATTATTACGGTCATACGTAATTCGAGAAAATAATATTTTTTTTTTTTTTATTTTATTTAGAGAAAATTACGATCAATTCCATAAAAGAATTTTTCGTAGGTTTTTCTGGCGTGTTACAATGTCACGAGTATAAAGAGTTTATCGCACGTTTCATTCTATTTGAATATAATTAAATCTAAGGGATAGTGTTTTTTTTAACCTGCGGATCTGATCCGACGTGTCAAATAATCGAGTGACTAGAGGGTTTAGGTGGTTGTTGACTCGTGTGCTATATCTATCGCTGAATTTGCATATTTCTTCTTTGACTGGAGAAAATAATACGAAAGAAAAAACGTGGCGCATCCGTTGTTTCCTTATAAAGCGAAAAATTCTTTCCGGACAACCTGATATATTTATATATTTCAGCTACATCAGGATCGGTGGCTTTTTCGCAGATACACCACCGTACGCGTGTTTACGCTCGCTACGGATTATCGCGTTGGAATTCGCACAATTTCCACCTTTCGTTCGTTCGATTGGGTCTCGCGATATACCTACACAC
This sequence comes from Bombus confusus, assembly GCA_014737475.1. Classification (NCBI taxonomy): domain Eukaryota; kingdom Metazoa; phylum Arthropoda; class Insecta; order Hymenoptera; family Apidae; genus Bombus; species Bombus confusus. Next base: position 825,808 of record JACXIV010000035.1, on the reverse strand, counting down.
GTAGCTTTTTCCCTGAACAACGGTCTGACACGTACACACACGTGTAGCGGCTGAATTTAAGCTCGATCCGGATTGTTTTAATCGAACACCTCGCAGCCATCGAATTTAGGGCGCACAGTCATAATTATAGACGCTTCGCGATTCCAGCACGCTTCGGAAAAGAAGTTTACGAATGTAGAACACGTAATTATATCGCACTCGTGATTGTTCTCGCGAGATAATTTTTCTTACGGACGTGGCGAAGCAGCCACGCTTCGCAATCTTATTGGCCCTGCGTTCACTTCAGATTTCGGGACTACCGTCGCCGCTGGTAATTCACATCTCAGAAATCTCACGGTACAATTTTCATTCGATCCTTACAGCCCAATCGAATAAGTATTCGCATGCTTCCATGTGACGGGGTGCAATAAGCGTCGGNCTATGAGATTCCTCCTTGTCTATCGCTTCATAAATCGTAGTCGATAACGAGCCAAAAATCAATTCGCGGTTCGACAAGATGGTAAAGTCGAGGAGAAGGTAAAAAGAGTACGCCGATGCTTTCTATTTTTCCGTGTTGCCGGTTTCTCTTACTCTTCCTCTTGCCATCCGCTATTCCCGCGTTGCTTTACTTTCATCTTACAATCAGCGCTTCTAATCGTTCTCGTGAGATAATTTTCCTTGCGGACGTGGCGACTGCGTTTACTTGAGATTTCGGGACGGGACGCAATAAGCATCGGGTATGAGACTCCTCCTTGTCTATCGCTTCATAAATCGTAGTCGATAAGGAGCCAAAAATCAATTCGCGGTTCGACAAGATGGTAAAGTCGAGGAGAAGGTAAAAAGAGTGCGCAGATGCTTTCTATTTTTCCGTGTTGCCGGTTTCTCTTACTCTTCCTCTTGCCATCCGCTATTCCCGCGTTGCTTTACTTTCATCTTGCACCAGCCAATCAGCGCTCCTAATCGTTCTCGTGAGATAATTTTCCTTACGGACGTGGCGAAGCAGCCACGCTTCGCAGTCTTGTTGGCCCTGCGTTTACTTGAGATTTCGGGACGGGACGCAATAAGCATCGGGTATGAGACTCCTCTTTGTCTATCGCTTCAAAAACCTATTCGCTGTTTGGTACGTGGCGACACACCGCCATAAAAGAAGGACCCGGGGTAAGGCACACGTGCTGGACGCACGGCTACGAACGATGTCCGCGAAACTGGGCGCGAGAGACGATGCCCAACGACCGGACACGATAAATTAAGAAACCCTGGGACCTTCTAGGAAAACATGAGAACTCGCGCTCGAAGAACCAAGGGCTTTTCTCATCCCTACTCCGGGAGAAAACTCTCCCTATAAAGAGGAAAACGATGGGAAGCCCGCAGTCAGTACATTATTATATCACCGAGTCACGTACAACGTCGGACGAAAAGATATCTGTGTAATCGGACAAATAAAGAAATAAAGAATCAGTGAAAACTAATCGATAATTATCACTCGACCCGCTTTCACGTCCCTATCCCTTCGGGTAAGCCACTAAAGCCGAGGGCCACGTTATTGCTGTTGGCCGACGAGGATGTTGTCGCGTAAATTTCGTGACTCGCACACACACGCGCGAGAATAAAAGGACAGAAAAAACCAGTCCAGCACTCGTTATTCCTTCTCTTTATTTGCGGAGTTAATTTACAACCGGCGTGACAAATTTATCGAAAGACGACGATACAACGCTATAAAACATAGAAGTTCGGACAAGACTGACGTTCGGCTTGCAATCAACTAACTCCTTTCTTTTCTTTTTTAATTTATTTATTTATAATTACCATCGATTCTGTTCAGAATTTTCAGTAATCCGGCTGGTGTTTACAATGTAACTAACTAACTCCTGGCAACTAGACTCTCCATTAACGACTGACTATTTCTCCCTTATGCATGCCTTTTTGCCACGTTCGTGTTCTTTCGCCTAACTAACTTACCGAAGGACCGACGATATAGATCAATGGGCCACTTGGCCCATTGAAGTTTCCCGACCCTTTCGGTCTGTCGGTACTTGGGCTTTCTCGCAACATTGTACATAATTCGTCGGCTATTTCTAGACAATCTATCCGTGATACTTTTCTTTATAATTTATCTAAAGTTGGGATAGATATTATATAATTCAGCCGTCACGAGGATGTCACAACGTCACGCTCTCGGAAACTGTATGGACGAGGGATCAGCCGCTCTAACAGACCACACGCGATAGCCAGATGCTGGCAGGATGGTCGCTCGAAGTAGGGGCCCAATGACACCCCTTCCAGAGGGACCCGGTATAAAACTAGTCCCAAACCCAGCACGCAAACACGGCTCCAGCTGCAGACCGAGTCAGTCTTCGTTCTACCAGCAAAGCTTGAGCATCGTTATCGTATCGTTCTAAAATATCGTAAATCTGCATATTAGATTGTCGGAAAAGTTTCTTTCGCTTCACAAGGAAATAATAGACGCACAAGCCTCTTTTCTGTTATATTATTCTATCGAATTTTCTACGATCCATTTTGTTCCACCGCTATCGTTACGATCGTACGTAATTCGATAAAATAATATAAAACGACAAACGTTGTGCGTCCATTGTTTCCTTATGAAACGAGAGCAACTTTTCAGACAACCTAATGTATCGAATAAAATGTAATAAAAGAGGAACGAGAAGAGTAGTTCTTCGTTGTTCTCCCTTCTTTTTTTTTATAAACCCGCAACAAATTCTACGAGACAAGGAGAAGGTAAAAAGAGTGCGCCGATGCTTTCTATTTTTCCGTGTTGCCGGTTCCTCTTATTCTTCCTCTTGCCATCGGCTATTTCTGCGTTGCTTTATTTTCATCTTGCACCAGCCAAGCGGCAAGAAAACGCGGTGTTTCCCATTTCGCTTTACGGGAACGAAGGGGAAACGATGAAAGAAGCAGAGGCTGGGTAACGAGAAAAAGGAAAATGAAGGAGACTGAAACGAACGAAATCAAAGGGGAGTATTCGTTTTTCTCCGCCTTCAGAAATGAAAATTCGTTTTTAACTGTATATGTACCGGGTGTAGAAGAGGCTATTGTGTCTTTAGTTTTATGTTTTATCGCGGCTCTTGCTCTCGTTATTTGTACTTGTATCAACGGGTTTTTGTATCGACGCGAAAGAATGGAAAGTTGCGATCAGAGCGCAGACGTTTGCGCGAATTTCTAAGCGAATACAATCGCAGAAACGAAACCTCAGCATGGATCTGTTTAGTAAATTCTAAAACTGCGTTAAATACCGCAACAAATACCACTATCTTTCCGATATTTTATCCGATATACATTTTTGCATGTTACGCGTATTCCCTGCATTTCCGCGTCTTTCTCGTAAATGCACGAACGTTCGCTGCGGTTCAGCGATAAAAGATATTAGGTCGCCCGAAAAGTTTCTTTCCTTTTATAAGGAAATTAATAGACACGCGACATTTTTTTGTTTCATATTATTTTATCGAATTACGCGTGATCCATTTTGTTCTATTAAGATAAAGAAAACAACGTTTGATCGATCAGGTTTCGAGTTTATATAAAGATGCATTGTTGTGAAAGACATGTTTGTAGAAGAAAGACATTTTTCGGACGACTTGATATTTCGATCGTTGCGGATAAAGATACGTCTTCTTCGCAGAGGCTACAACCGAAAGCACAGGATTCTTTTTTTACGCCCAGCAAACCGAGAGATAAAGCCGCGATTATTCAGACAAACAGGTATCTCGTCGTTTATCAGGGCAAGGACGTCGCCGGATATCATCGATAGCCGCGAATATCCGCCAGACCGCAAACGTATACATAGACTTGGTGCGCGTTTCGCATGGCCTGTCACGTTTCGATAAGTATTCCGATGGATTTAACTGTCTCTGCGCGAATTGACATTCGATAGAGTTACGATACGATCCGTAACAGGCGTGCGGTATCGTTATACGTATTTGATTTTATTTTGCATAGCGACGCTTGAAAACGAATTTAGATACAACGTACAGGTTAACGCGTTTGCTGAAATTCATCGAAACGGTTCGCAGACTGTTCTCATCACGATTTCAAAAATAATATTTTTGTCTCCTTTTGTTCTTTTTCACGAAAGAGACCTGTTTTCCACGCGTTGATTAACGTAACAACGTTCGTGTTGGAAATACAGCGGTCTGAAAACGTCTATCGGATATAATTGCGGAATTATCAACTTGCAAGATACTTTCACAGAGATGTTTCATCGTGGATTTTATTTTCCTTTAAACGTACAGTTCAAGATCAAAGCCTGCGATAAGTTTTCTATTTGCATCGAATATTTTACGGTCGACCGATAATTAATCGTAAAGTTCGTTCCTGCAGCTAATGTTAATCATCGGAGCAAACGCCTTTCCTGCTCGTTTTTTTTTCCCCTTCGTATTAATTCGTCACGTATCGTTACTACGTATTTAAATTCTTAAAATTAAAATTCTTTGGCTTAACTGTACGAGCACTTGTTCGTCAAAGTCCGTAGCAACCGTCGATGCCAATTTCGACGCAGATATAAACCGTTCGCGCGCGTTTCTTTCGCGTTATAAACAACTCAGTCGCGATAAACGCCGTGCAATTCGTTTGCGCGTTGTTGAATTTTTCTCCAACTCTGCGCACGCTCAGCGAATCTATGCGAATATGTCGGTATAAACGCCGGTATCGATTTGTTTCGCTAAATCGCAATCCATCGTACGACGCTTACACGATGAATTATTTGCTACCACGTTGTCCCGATACTTTCTTCCTTCGCAGTATATACGTACATAACGTTACCTAGTTGAATTTACGAGCGTTCTGCGACGTAGCAGTTTCCAACGTTTCACTCGAAAATATTTTAAGCGTCGAATTCGTGTGTTCGAAGTTCGAATTAATCAAAGTCACAGACGCTCTCTCGTCCCACGCGGTATCTGGCAGCGCGGCAAATAGATTTATCCGTACAGGAAACTAAATTCGGTCGGGCAGCCCGGTACAAGCACCGCAAAACGTGTCTTGCCCTAGTCCTAACACCCGAGACCCAGTTGGCCAAGTTGTCCACGTTTCGTCCTACCAGAAACAAGTGAAATTGTCAACCGACGAGAACACGCATGTAGGAACGGGTTAGGATGAACGAAAGCAGCGACCGAGAACACACGTGTATTATGTTATATACACGGTCGTCCGAAAAGTTTCTGTCGTTTTATGAGGAAATAATGGATGCACTACGTTTGTCGTTTTTATATTATTTTATTGAGTTACGTAGGATCGTAACGATAGAAGTGGAACAAAATGGATCGTAGAAAATTCAGTAAAATAATATAAAATAAAAACAGGCTTGTGCATCTTTGCACGTTACGCGAATTCGTGGACTCGCAGATTTCTCATAAACGCAGAAAAATGCGGCGCGATAGCGCTTGTTATAATTTATCTTCTGCGGGTATATTAGGTCGTCCGAAAAGTTTCTTTCGTTTTATAAGGAAATAATGGATGCACTATATTTGTCGTTTTATTCTAACATTTTCTTCTATCAACATAAAGATCGCAACGTTCGATAGGTTAGGTTTCGTGTTTGTACGAAGACGCATTGTTGTGAAAACGTTAAAGAAAGACACTTTTCGGACAACCTGATAGAAACAGGTTAGGACGAACGAAAGCAGCGACCGAATATTTGTCGTTTTATTCTAACGTTTTCTTCTATCAACATAAAGATCGCAACGTTCGATAGGTTAGGTTTCGTGTTTGTACGAAGACGCATTGTTGTGAAAACGTTAAAGAAAGACACTTTTCGGACAACCTGATAGAAACAGGTTAGGACGAACGAAAGCAGCGACCGAATATTTGTCGTTTTATTCTAACATTTCCTTCTATCAACATAAAGATCGCAACGTTCGATAGGTTAGGTTTCGTGTTTGTATAAAGATACATTGTTGTAAAAACGTTAAAGAAAGACACTTTTCGGCCAACCTGATAGAAACAGGTTAGGACGAACGAAAGCAGCGACCGAATATTTGTCGTTTTATTCTAACATTTCCTTCTATCAACATAAAGATCGCAACGTTCGATAGGTTAGGTTTCGTGTTTGTATAAAGATACATTGTTGTGAAAACGTTAAAGAAAGACACTTTTCGGGCAACCTGATAGAAACAGGTTAGGACGAACGAAAGCAGCGACCGAATATTTGTCGTTTTATTCTAACATTTTCTTCTATCAACGTAAAGATCACAACGTTCGACAGGTTAGGTTTCGTGTTTGTACGAAGATGCATTGTTGTAAAACCGTTAAAGAAAGACACTTTTCGGACAAGCTGATAGAAACAGGTTAGGACGAACGAAAGCAGCGACCGAAGAACCGGCGGAAATACACGTACATTCGTTGTCTCTGTCTGGTGAACCTGTTTCTCCTTCGTATGGAATCTATTCGTTTGTTCGTCGTGCGGTTTGCGTAAGTAGGGAGAGGAATACGACGATCATGGTCGTTTCCTTTGCAACGGAAAATTTTAAGTATTCCTCCGCGATGCCTCCGTAGCCTTCTTCAGCCCTCTGATACGTTCGAGAGTGCTTCTCGGAAGTTTCTGAACAACGATGGCGCTTCTGAACTTTCCAGCTTTTGCCCTTCCGTGCGTTTGTTTAACTCTTTTCTTTATCACGATAAGGTATTTATAGAATGTTGTGAAAATACAGGACGAAGAAAGTGCGATTAAGCGGATACATGTACAGTACGTCGTAAACGCTTCGCAGCTATTTTCTTCGAAGTTGCACGAGGAAGACGGATGATAAATTTGTCACTATTTTTAGCACAGAGTAGTGGCCGTAGGCTGTTAATTCGCAACACATTATACGCGTAATCCTTCGCGATACTCCGATGTTCTACGCTAAATTGTTTTGATGAAAAACAAGGCAACGTCACTATTCTCAGCTGAACGTGGTGATTAATTTATCGCCGTTGTCCGTGACGACATTTCGTTAGCGCATTACGCACGGGTTTAGTTCCCTTACTCTTCTATATCTTATAATTCTTTTTCAGTAAGCAAAATACGTTTTTATATCTTTCGAAACAGATGTTTATTCACAATTACGATTTCCAAATATTTTCAGAAGCTTATCCAAGCTTAACAACTTTTACGAGAAACGTTACTTCCCATCTCGCGGATAATTTCAGGAACAATTACACGTATATCGATTTCTTTAGTCGTCGCGAGATCCTTGATACGTACGTGGGGAACGTGAATTTTGGCTTTTTCAATTCCAAAGTTCCTTGCAATTTCGCTACGTTAACAACGTTAGATAACTTCTTGTACTTCGTATAGAGTCGAATATCGCGTAGACACAGACGATTTTTCCATCGAGGAAGCGTCTATCGATCGATCTATCAGATTTGCTGAACGAGTTCTTCGCAGTTTCCTCCGAATACGCTCATTACGCAAGTTGCTACTCGACGAGTCGCCGCGAGCTTCTATTCTGCTTTCATAATTCATGACCGTTTTAATTGCTTCTTTGCGCACAAAAATTAGGTGCGCGACGATCGCCCGATCGAAAAGTGAGTTCGAGTGGTCGTCGTTAGACGCGGATACACAGTGACAAACCGAAAGGTAGATTGACCGTGGCGTGGTAAATGTTCCGTAATATTTGCCAGATCTTCCCAGTTCACCCTCCTTTAGTTGCTCCTCTCCTCTTCTCTCTCTCTCTCTCTCTCTCTCTCTTTCCCTACTCTGCCCATTTCTTTAGACGTTCGAGCTTCCGCGATGCACTTGAAGGTCTCGTCTTCGTTTATTCGTCGCTCTCGGCCCTGTGTTCCGCACGTGTTATTATCGTGTTTCTGTTCGTCATGCAACGTATTATAGTGGTTTGAAATGATATTTAAACCGGAAGGCGGCTCGCCAAATCCCCATAACGAGCACTTTCATGGGACTACGTCACGTTATGTTACGTGCACGCGGGCCTCGCTCGTGCTTACTACGCCTACGGACATTTATTTCAGGCCACCTTAGAATCGCGACGACGCGACGGCAGTGATTTCGTTCGGAAAGGTCGATCGCGAATTTCCTGCGATTTTATAAATATTTCAATCACGTTGGTCGATAACGACGAGACCGCTCGATCGCATTTTAATGCCACCTATCAGATAAATTCCAACCAGGAAAGTTACAGCGAAATGGACCACCGCCAGACGAATAAATCATCGAAATTTAAGCGTGCTTTTGCACGCGTGTTTCGAGTTTGCAACGAACGCTTTTGGAAACTAGTTGTTCCTCTATCGACGAGACCTTTTGCATTCCTGCCACCGCATATCTTTGACTTTCGGTAAAAAAGTTTGTATCAATAATTAGGTTACGTTCGATGCCATTTAACGCTAAACCTACCACAGCGGTCAAATTGACCGCTTGCAAATTTCTACGCAAATTTAACCATATTTAAACGTTAGCAAATCGCTTGCTAATCTATGACTTTTCGTAAAATATGCGTACAATATATCCTTCGGTATTTATTTCTAGTTTGCTTTTTTTTTTTCTAAGAAAAATTTCTAGTCTGTCCTACCAATAAGTCAGTAGGTTTAGTGTTAATAAATACATACGCGGGCATTTTCTATCATAATGACCTTATATGACCGAACAATCAGGGATTATCAGGTGTCTGAAATTCTTTAGAGCGCTAATGCTTTCTCTCCGAGTTAAATATAATATATAACTCCCTAGAGTTCAAGCGTGGAAGGACAGAGGGACTCTCTTTGTTTTACAGATAGCGTGACCTTCTTTGTTTTTACGGATAGCCATTATGCGAGACAATCATTTCCCAAACGGACGGACAGAGAAGAAGGTTAGAAATAGGCAAGACCGCAAGAGGAGAAATTATTATTTCAAACATTGAAGATTGACGGAGAAAGATCGGTAGCTCAAGAAAAAATCGATTTTCGATTTTCAGGCAGACCTTGTACAGAACTTTGTTATTTACTGTTATTAATTGTTAGTAATTGTAATTAGTTGTTCCTTACCTCTGTATTTATTTAAGTATTGTTACAATAAACTCGATTTTCAGACTTTCAGAATCGATCACCTGAATTACACCGAGATTTACGTTCTTATATATATATATATATATATAATAATAATATAATAATAGTAATAATATAATAATAATAATAATATAATATATATATATATATGTAAAATTCAATTGCAATGGATTATTCGAGCGCGAGCTGCGTATCTGTATTATCGCTACCTTTTGCAGTAACCGATTGACTCGTCGTGTCGTTTGATGGACGTAACAACGAAAAAGTGTAATTTTCACCGGGCGTTTTGTTCCGTTGTCATAGCGATGCTAAATCGCCCGTAGTATCCGACGTTTCGTAAAATGCGGCTTCCAGTCTCTCCCCTTGTGTGCCGTTTTTTTTAAAAATACACCACAATAGCGATCCTGTCTTTTTTCCTTGGGCTACGACAAATAAGTTGGTTATTTATAAACGATGCCTGCGTTTCTCAAGGAAAATGCGTTGTATTATTAATACACGCGTATTCCTCCGCGGAACTTGATAGCAAGTAGAACTCGAACTTTCACATTTATAACGCGGAGCATTATTTTCCCTCTTCGTTTCGTTTCGAGGAAGATTCTTCGCGCGTTCTCGTAAGAACGTCAAACGCGACATTCGATGATCGAAAGATACGCGATGAAATTTCTCGATTTACGTACACGAGGAATAGCGAGGATACCGTCAAGGAATTGCGAAGAAAAATAAATCAAATTAGTGAGTGACGGACAGACTGTCATCCGCTTGATAAAGTAATATTTTAATTAAACGAGTAATTTATACGTACAACACGTTTACATTTCTAAATATTCCAACACCTCTCTCTGTAGTAGTATAAGAATATTCTAATTACACCAATATAGTAATTATATAGTTGTGTCGCTATAAGTTGTGTCGTATAAATTCTTTGATTTGCTCAATTTAAGAAACCTAATTATTTCGAATAAATGGTATACAGATGCGCGTGTATTAACGTTCTTGGCTTTATTAGAAATGTTCGATAAACAAGTGGTTCGTTATATATAAAGCTCGCTCGCCATCGCTTACCACGGTAAATATGTTTTACATCGATTATGGAAAATATTATTAATAGAAGATAGACTGTGTAGATAGAAGGAGAGCGAGGGAGAAAAAGAGGTAGAAGGAGGTAGCAATAATTTCGCGTTCTTACAATTTATTCCACGCGATATAACAGTTTCAAAAGACTGCGACGAACATTACGGTTTGCGGCTATTCAAACAAACTTAGTCAATTTCTTTCAGAAACATCCAATCATTTCGTATAGTATTGTACATGCTCTCATTCCGGATATAATTCACTTTTTCTCGCAATAGCCTTTCCAGCGAACTTGGAAACTTATCAATATCGAAGCGTGGAGTTTGCCCGAGGCAATCTGTCCTCTTCGAAAATACAGCGCCACGAGAAGAAGCTCCGGCCAAACTTTAGGATACTTATCCGAGTAGAGCGAGAGAGCTCATAACGAATACGGATTTAGAGGTAATTTTCTTCGGATTTACGAGACCTTAACTGAGAGATTAATTTCCTTTGTTATTCGATGTTACGTGTGTGTTCTCCATTTATGTTAATGGATAGGTCCTTTATGTATACGTATGTCGGTTTGTCGACTTATACTAATCGTTGCTACTTTACCACATAAACGCGATAATCGGATACGACATAAATAAATGTCGAAATATTTTTAGCAAGCAGCGTAGAACAACGAGGCGCGGAGAATAACGATTATTATACGTTACCCGATTATCTCTTTATCTTTGTCAGTTTTTGTGGTTATATATGCGGCGTATTGTGGTACTCGCTGTTTAAGCAGCGTACCAGATTAAGGACGTTGGAACTTCACACGCAGCTCGTGCTTAATAGGCTTCAATTTCACGAATTCAAATTAAGCATCGTCCTAAATATAGGCTTCGTTACATTTTCATAATAGTATTAGCTCGATCGTGCCAGAAGGCGACGATAAAATGTTCTTTAAATAATAAAAAGTTTGAAACAGATTGGAAGCCGCGAGACAAAAATATGGCAAATCTATCTTTATTTCCTGATTTTACGTTACTTGATAGCCAAGAGGCGGTATCTTAATATGGCATAATATGACGCTGAAAAGGGGAAGAAGCTATTATGTGCAGAAATACGAGGCCTCCTAAAGATGGCTATTGTATCTTCGAGTTTTTATTGAGAGCTAAGCACTTAAATAATATTGTGACAAGCGATATTTTCAAAGCGTTCAGGAGCACAGAAGGGATACATATCTTGCCTGAAAGAGAAATAAAGAAACAATTCCACTACCGCGGGAATGGTAATCGACATATTCGATGAAAGAATTGCTTCCCTACGAAGAACCAAATATATAACTCATCGTATCTTATCACTGCGACCTTTCATTTCGAGCGTTCATTTTCTTCGCGGCGAGAATTTTATTTATCCGAATTTCACTCGTTAAAGCGAATTTTCTTTCGTCTCTAGAGATAAGCTTTTATTATGCGGAGAGAAGCAGCCGTGGCAAGCGGCAGATGAATTTCACCTATTGAAATTAATGCCGTATGAACTTCGGTTACATCGATCACTCGTATTCATCGACGCAAGTGTAGAAATAAAGTTGTACCGTGTAATCAGTTTTAAAATGCTAATTCTACCGCGTCGTAACAAAATTACTGCAAACTATTTTGCAATTAAATATGCATGCTATGAAATACGAGCAAGAGCGTCAGACTACGAGTTCTTTGAGCGCTAGCGTACCATAGCGATCGTGTAAAAATGGCCTTTTGCCTCCGCCGCCCCTTCTTTTCCGTTCCTTTCTCGATAGAGCATGATAAATAAGCGCTTGGTTATTTATATACGATATCTGTGATTCTTGAAGAAGATGTAGTGGTCTACACGCTTCTGCCAATTTCCCTCTTGCTCCCGCTGCCTGTATGTAGCCTTTCCTCGCTCGTTCCTACGCCGACAACCTCGATAAAGGAGGCGAGGCGCTCCTCTGAACGTTGAGACGCCACTTCGGAAATGTACCGACCCGATCGAACGCCTATTGATTACGTACGGAAATAAAGTAAAAAGGTAGGGGGGTTCCTTTTAACGCCACGGATATATGCGCCGTTCGAACGTTACCGCGTCGAGCTTCTTCGCAAGACGATCCACCTCCATCTTGCGTTCTTCGCCGTCAGCTTTCCGCTCTTCTCCACTCTTATCTACGAGTTCTTTATTTTCTGTTTCTTTTTGTTATCGTAATCCGCGTATATCGTACAACGATAATTTATTAACTATACGATAAACGAAACCGGCGATAAATTGAATTAACGATAAATTAAAGCGGCACAGGCCGGTGATTTAATCATTTGAGCCGCAAGCAGCGCGATCGCGCTGTTTAAATTTTTTTTTTTTTCATTTTATTATTTTATTCGAGAAAATTACAAACAATTCTATAAAAGAATTTTTAGTAAGTTTTCCTGGCGTGTTACAATGCCACGAGTATAAAGAGTTTATCGCACGTTTCATTCTAATCGAATATAATTGAATCTAAGGGATAGTGTTTTTTTAGCCTGCGGATCTGATCCGTCGTGTCAAGCAATCGAGTGACTAGAGGGTTTAGGTGGTTGTTAACTCTTGTGTTATATCTACTACCAAATTTGCATATTTCTTCTTTGACCGTGGGTATCTTCAGGTCGCGATGTATCGTTTCGTTGGTACCAGGGTGCGTCTAATAAGGTTCTTAGTGTTTTCGACTGTGGTCGTTGGAGTATTTCTATGTTGGAATTACTCGCTGTTCCCCATAGCTGGATTCCATAGGTGCAGACAGGTTTTAATACGGTCTTGTATATCGTTATTTTACTCTGCGTGCTTAAGTTGGAACGTCGGCCAACGAGCCGGTAGAATTTTTGTATTTTTGCTTCGATTTGCTTCGATTTGTCAGCTATGTGTTGTTTCCATGTCATTCTTCCGTCCACAATCATGCCCAGATATCTGACTGACTCTTTGTTTGGGATTGGAATGTTGTTTAAATTTTGCGTCGAATAGTCGCAGTACGTTTGAACGCTACGGACGACTGGCCATATTTTCTACTTCATTGTTATCTTCTGAATAATTTTTATCGAACAAGACTCGAAATATTTATAAAGGAATATTTCGCGATTTTTCCACCCTTTTTTTCCAATAACCCTTGGGACTCGAACGGTTAGATCGACACGAATATGAACACAACCAGTGACGTATCATCGTCATATCGCTCATGTCGTTAGATCTATATGGTAGACGTGAAAGGTCTCTTTAGTCTTTCGCATTCTTGCGTCCAGTAATTTCGTAGTTGTTGGGACGATTCCTCGGCCGTTGTTGATATAACCCGCTGTGTCTGGTGATTTCTTCGTTTACGGTGGGTTTCCTTTCTTTCCTTGTTTGTTTGTTCGGCACGTAGCAATCTGTTTTCAAAATGCCTCTCAATTTTTTGTTTTGCCCTGTCTCCATTGACTTTATTGGAATTCGGGGCCGCGCCCCCTAATCGACAGGCGTATATTTCTCACGAGATTGAAGATAGTTTTGCGTATCGCGGCAGTTTGTTGCAAATTGTTAGCGGTGAGTTTTTGCCGATCAGCCACCAAAGTTCCCTGCCGTTCGTCTAATTGCTCTATTTTCTCGCCTTTCGGACCTGCGCTTTTCACGATAATTTTCTGTCAAGGTATATAGCACCGGTGACAGTAATTTAATTTTACCGCAGGGCATGTTCGCGTTTTACGACGAATTTCACGTGTGTAGATTTCCCGGTATTGATTCGAGCGCTTTGTGACTTTAGCCAATATCGTATCTGGTTGAGACGTCGTTGCAGTTTATTTGAAGTTTCACGCGGATCCAGATCGGACGATAATACAGTCGTATCGTCGGCGAACGTAGCAGTTCAGACGTTCACCGAATCGGGACTATTCGAAACTGCCGATATTTCTCGCCATCGTCCCGAATGTATCGCGAATAACAACAAGTTCAAAATCAAGCTTCGCTTTCGAGGAGTTTAACGACGTTGCCACGAACACGTTAATTAGCATTTTGTTTACAATTCGGCCGTGAAACGTAAGCTTATTAGAAGTTCTTGTCGTTGATTAGGGTTGCAGTAAAGCTAATTAAAAGCAATTCCAACCTTTGCAAGACGAGCTTCGGTTTTCTTCGAAAACACGGTTACACGGCACGTGATAAGATTTTAAAGAAAACATCTGAAAGATCGCGTATGAGATATACGTTCGCGTACGTTCAAGAAGAATGTTGAAAACGATAAAAGCGCAGAACATGTTTCTCTGAAAAGAAAACCGAGCGAGAATATGACTTGTGTTATTAGTCGAAATTATTCATCAAATTATCGACAGTACGAATTTAAGGCGCCAATTGTTCCTCCTCTTCCTTCTTCTTTCGTTAAGTTCGTTTAATTTCGATTTCTTTTTGCGTGCAACTTTTTCTATTCCCTATCTTACGTGCTTTCGCGTTCATAGAGTAGATTCACTAGAGAAAACCAGCTTCGTACGGCGTTTTGTAAACACTTTGGCCGAATATAGAACTACGCATGCTTCGCGCGGATGTATGTATTAGCAGGCCAATTTTCTGAATTGCTGGTTTGTCACCTTTGACCCGGTAGCCGGGCTTCCCTTGTTTCCACGCTGAAACGAGAAAATGCGTAGGCGACATGCGTCGAAGCCAGTCAGATTGCGTCGATCGAAGCAGTAACACATCTTCTTATTGCCAAGGTTCCTTCACGTGGCTCGCACCGTTTAAATCCATCTGAAAGGCAAATGGAAATGGACATTCGCGTAAACGTTGTAGAAAGGATATTATAATTATTGCTTAAGGAAATAAATTGCAAATTACGAATAGTTACCGATTCCAGATGAATCCAGTTTAGACAGCTGCTTTGGGCGATCTTCTACGTAAAAAGGAAAAGATATGGAAGATAGGAGAATTCGGGGATTGATATTCACGCGAAATAATGGGGAAATCTGGAAAGCTTCTTGACCCGAATGTTACACGATGCCGGAATCTTCCGGCCCGATAGATACTTCTTCGCGTATCCCGCAGATATTCGAATCTATTACTTCAAGTGTTTTTTTCTTCCACTTTGGAAGCATCTTTCGTTACCACGATCCATCGTCTCTTATAAGAAGCATCTTTGCCGAAAAGATTTGTCCTTTAAACTCTATTCAAACTCCATAACTTTAATCTATCACGCCACTATCGCGTCACCATCTATTCTTTATCCCCGATACCCGGACATAAAGGGATAGAATACTTGATAAATCGTATCTCTAAAACTTAGTCCTTTTAAATTCGCAAATTGGCTATTAAGGATGACAACTACTCTTCGAATGAAAAACTTTAGACAACGCTCTTCCACTTTAATATAATACTAAAGTATAAATAATAATAAAGCAGTCGCGCCTTTGTGTTCCCAGCATTCCGCTGAGAAGAGGCTTAAAGAAATCGAGGTTTGCTGAAAAATAATGTACCCGAGTAAATCAAATTCCTGGATAATATCCACAGATAATTGTTTTTAATTTATTAACATTTATTCCGTTTAAAGAAGGTGTAATTTTTACCGATATGAAGAAACGACAGTAGTTAACAAAAGAAAATTGCATCTAAAGTTACAGGAAAAATTGGCTCGTTTTGATCATTTTTTGTTAACTTTTGTTATCGTTCGCGCATTTCGTTCAACTCGCGCAACTCTTGTCGAGCAGCTTGCCAATTTCCTTTCAAACCTGCCCATCGACTCCGTTTCCTCGCGAACTTTCGTCAGATATTTTTGTTCCTTTGCCTCTTCTGCCTTGCTGCAGCGCGTCGGTAAAGTCGCGGATATCTCGGCGAGAATTGGCTGCAAAATGTTGACGAAATGCTTGATGCAACGAGCGAGATACAGAGTTAGCTGCTTGTACGATTTTATACGGCTCGGTTAGAGCTCGTAAGGGCATCTGAGTCGAGCAGTTTGAGTTACAGATGGTACGAGGTCCCGGGCTTGGGAAATCAATACCGTCAAAACCTCCCCTGGTCCTGTGTCACAGCTATCCCTATTCCTCGTACCAGCTGTAAAGTCGCAGCTCCGCTCCACGCGGAATACCTTTCCCTCGATCTCTTTTCTCCAGCAGCGGTCGAGTTTAGTTTTAAAGCGAACAACCAGGAATCAGCTCCTTCTTTCCTTTCTCCTTTCCTTAACCTCCCTAACCAGCTTGCTCCGCGTACACGCGTAGCTTTCTTCACACGTCTCTGCGTTTCTTCGTATCGGATTTGTTCGTAAGTTGGCGCAATTTTGCCCACGAACGATTATGCGTCGTACGGTAACAGGGAAATTTATTCGTGATTTGTAGAATTTCATTAAATTCTTAATTTCAACGTTTTTTGGATCGATCGTGCAATAGGGTGCAGGATGTCTCTGAAATTCGTTTCGAACGAAATAACGCGTCTTCTGTCCGATGTTCCTAGCTATTAGAGTGTTTTTGGTAATTCGCCAGAATAAGTTCGATGCCGAGGACGATGTTCGCTATTTAGGAAGAATCGTGAATATTTGAAATGCTGTCGCCTTGAAACGCCGGTCCTTTGAAGATCGTCTTCGATCATTCGGAGATTCGACTAGCCGAGAAACTGTCACGGATCTAAATACCACTCTGTCAGCTTCAGGGCTATTAAATTACGTTGCCGCGAATGCGAATTCACGGCGCGTTATTGAATAAGCCGCGGATGATACGCGGTAATCCGGCGCACGATCGAACTTTGTATTTAACACCGGAACGGCGAACGTATCGATGGGCATTAAATTTAATAAATACATATCAGCAACGTAGACAGCATTTGGTATTATGGTGCTCGCCACGGATCATCCAATGTATCGTCATTATCGTTCGCAGTGACACGGTAACCCGTATGGCTCGGCGTGTTGCACGTATCTCGGCCGAAGATCGATTTACATCGAGCCGAACACGTCGATGGATTCGCAATCGCGGCTATTAAATTTTTAATGAAATCGCGCGCGCCGGCTGCTGTCGTTTAATTAAACAGGTGGTGGATCGCGCGAGAAACCACCAACACCGTGTTAGTCTACCGAGAGATGTTCGACGAACAAACGTCGCTCGGACAATCTTCGTGGCTGTCTGGAAATATCGATATCCATTATCCGTCGATCGACGTCGTTGTCACGTAAAATATGTGGGTTTTAAATTAAGAAAGAATTATGCACCTTTAGGTAGACTTTATTTTTGAACACCGTACAATTTCGTTGGTGGAGATAAGACTGACTTTTCGCCTCCGTGTTCATACGGAGGAAAATTCGTACAGGGGTGCGTCTTGAGCACGGGGAAAGCGGATTCGTGGATTGTGACATTCGTTA